>MU616963.1:0-29467 GCA_025201705.1 Dissophora ornata
AAAAAAAACATGCACATGCACGCCAATGGGGTGAACGTCAGCCGTCTTCAGCCCAAAAAAAAATAGCCTCGAAAAAAAAAAAAAGATGTGGTGAATATTTACCCATGATGAATTCTCAGGCCAAGCGCAGCGTTGAACCATCGCCCAGTAGGTTCCATGCTCGCCCACCAACAGTGCCACCAGCCAGACCAATCGCAGCAGCCGTACATGAGCTGATTGATGGCTGATGATCCTTTGGCTCCTGCTGCTACTACCGTTGCCGCCGCTACCATTACTACTGTTGTTCCCGTTGTTTTCATAGCCGTGTTGACTATTACTCCTGTTCAATGGCTGGGCATCTTGAAAGTACGACGAGTACAATGTCGGTGAAGTTGGTGAGTCAGACGAGTTTGAGTAAGAACGTACAGGCAACACAGCTGCAGGAGTTTCTGGGCTATATCCGCTCCTGCTGATATTGCTGCTGCTGCTGCTGTTGCTGTGATCGCTGTGGAATGAAATATCAGAGACGATAGATGAAGCTCGTGCTCGGACAGCGTTGGTGAGGTTTGGAAGGAACAGGCTACTGCGGCGAAGGAATGAGGATGATGAAGACGATGGGCCTGGTGCTCCCTGTTGAAGTTGAAGCTGAGGAAGTTGCGGAAGCTGCTGGGGACCATCGAGTCTGTCCTCCTCGTCGGTCGGGACCTTGTCATACCTCGCCATACTAAAGAGAGCGGCTGTGAAGTGTGGACGGAGGGGGGAGCTGAGAGCAGGGAGGAGAGGGTGGGTGGAGAAAAGACGCAAAAGAGATAAGGGGCGAAAAAAAAACGCGGAGAGTTACGTCGTTAAAAAAGATAGAGACGATGCCATTCTTCATTTTTGCAACCAGTAGGGTGCAACCAGAAGGGTGCTAATGCATTCCAAAGCCTCCCTATCACTTCGCCCGTGCAGCAACGTAGAGATCGGAGAGGGCTCACTATTTTTATTCAAGGAGAAGGTGCTTTTTTCAGTGTTGCACGAATGCATCATGCTACATCAAGAACGTGGTAATGTTCTCACATCGCACTGGGACAACGGACGTGAGAGGAGAAGGATCACGCAGGCTGCTTGGATTCCCAGTCCTCAGTAAAAAAATGATCCTTTGCCATGATGATTTGCCTTGATAAATGTATCTCAAATCTGTAATAGTCTTCATTCTCTTGGCTGCTCTCAAATCCTGCACTGTCGCTTGCGGCGGTTTTTCCGCGTATTTTGAAAATAATGCTTAATTTCACAGTCACCCGAATCATCTGGACAATCCATGCGAAACAAAGGGGAGGGAGGTTTTATTTTCAGAAGTTTTTTTTTTTTCAGATTGGATAACTAGACTGCTACTGAATAAGTAGCAGATCAAGGTTTATCGACATCAGGCGGAGGGATATTTGACAGGGCTTCATCTTTCCTCTCAAAGCTGACCTGCTCCACTGACTGCGACGATTGTCTTTCCTTTTCCTCCAGTTCTCGTTCCCGTTCCATCCTCTGGAGTTTCCGTTGCAAAAGATTGGTGATACTGCCAAAGAGAAACTGTGCAATACCCTCAAACCCATTTTGCTCAAGATGGTCTAGGTACTGGAGACGGTACTCTTCAAACGAAATGTCCAACCCTCCCTTTGCACTCATATCCTTCAATGCAGGCGGAGACACTGGAGCTCTCAATCGCTTCCCCACAGGCACATGACTTTGCTCCTCTAGATTCTAATTACGGCATATTCGTATTGATTACTGCATTAGCGGGTTGCCGACATATCCCAGTCATGCAATAACATCTTTCGCGATGTTCAAGTACCTTTAGGAACCTTGCGGAAAAGCCTGAGAGTGGGACTGAGTGTGAGAAAGAAAGCAAGTTGTTCACGCTCAGGCCGCCATCCATACAAACCTGTTTCGTGCGAGCGATTGTACTCCTATTGGCGCAGTAAATATGAATGATGGCTTCGTCAATATCCAGTTCTGTGGAAAGAGGTCCTTCGGCGCCATAACTTAAAATGTGACGTACTGGTTCATAAGAAATCCTCGAGCATTCTTGTCTGACTTATTGAAAGCGCGACTTCTCCACAGGAAATTGCAGATGTCCATGACAAAGCTGTTGAACAGAATCACATAATCGCGACTGTATCCGGGTATTATGGGCATTATTGGCGGTGCTGGCAATGCTGCCCCTTCATCTCCTTCCTCAATTTGGCTCGACAGCTGTGAATGGACCAACATCTCGTATTGCAGCTCCCGATCGTGCTCAAATGCCTCGAACGCCTGCTTGTACTGATAAACGACTCCGCAGATCCTCGACACCGCCATGCCAGAATCGCTTAGGAAGCAGCGGTACACAATGGTCGAATCTGGAATAATCAATGCCAAAGGAACTTTGAATTGAAGTGTGAGATATGGCGCGAAATCGAAAAACGAGAGGACTCCATGCTGGACAGCCAAATGATCATGCTCTATTTCTAGAGCGACGCCGGAGATACTGTTCACATGGCTGATGAACATCCGGATTGTCATCATGTAGTCTACATTGGGTGCTAGTTTTGAAAATAGCCGTCGCCTAATTTCAAGAACGAGGAGATGTAAGAACATCACTCATCGAGAAATATGTGACAATACATTGAAAATGAAGAGACCCAACAAGACTCACAATCCTTCCAAGCCATCTCTTGAGAGACGAGGATTTTTGCCTAGTTCTAGGTAGTCTTTCCATTTGAGCTGCGCCCATCGCTGAAGCAGCTTCGTGTAGCAGAGCAATAGCTCGCCCTAGAGACAGATATGCATTGTTAGATGATTAACTCGCATCTAAACAAGAAGAACTTTAACGCATCCAAGCATATCGTCTCACCTTCCAGATAGGACCCATAAGATTGAAGAGGCCGTAGAGCGGTTTTAGGAAATGTATATATAGTTCTAACAAGGAGGCAAAATACCATTAGGGAGAAATTCTATTCGAACAATTGATCCAAACATCGGAAGACCATGACGTACTTTCATATTCACGGGGCCTCAAGTAAGTAAGAAGAGTAAAGATCTCTTTTTGATTATCGATGCCATTCCAAACTTTTAGATAGGGGATCATAAAGTGCTCCATGACTGGAAGTAAATCCTGTGGCGAGATTCATGGAAAGTGATGCGTAAAGGTCAGTCTTATGCATTGACGCCCTGAGTAAAGATGCCTCCAATTAGTTATTATTCAGGCATGCCTTAAACGTTGTTGTGACTTCCACCGACTTTAACAATATCGTGGCAAATCTGGCTCGAATAACGTCTGTCTTTTCTCTCCAGTACCACAAATCCATAAGCTCCTGTCCAAGCCAGTAACTTATCCGCTCCACAATTGCATGTGAGGTTTGTAAGCAGAGTACGTGTTGGAGCAGTCGATTTGAAAGTACAGATGCAAGTTGGTCTGGAAGGGCGAGTGTGTCGATGTGTTTGATAAGCGAGTCGAGTGATGTGATTTGCGCCAGTGGTAATAACTTGCTCTGTGTATGTAAACAGACCAGGGTTAGGCGCTATTCCCTTCCAGACAAAAGAAGGCACCTTTGATCACTTGCTTGTACACCTACGTCGCCTCGGTATATAGAAAATGCTTCCGGAATAGACGAATGAGAGAGCTTTTGTCTCTTTGTCTACAAGCCAAGAAATGTCACGTGAGTACATGCATGATTGATTCTAGCCGCCAACCATGAAGAAACGACCATCTCCTTACGCCTTTGGTGATTGGTTCTTTTGATCCGTCGAGCAAAAGCTCATGTTCCTGAAGGGCTGCGAGGTGGCTCCATCTATCCTGCAGTGTCATTATCCGCTCCGATGCGACTTGATCCGGACATTTGAAGATAGTAGAGTTTGATAAAGGCATTGGTGTCAAAATCAAATCTGGGTAGTAGGATTTGAATATATGGAGAAGTCCCGTGAGTGCCGGTTCTTTGCCGACAGTGATCTGCAAATCTAGTAATTTCCGAATCCTGAATGGTTTGACATCCTCTCGTCGTGTCAAGTAGTAGAGGAGATGGCACAACGGTGGTCGTAGAGTTTCGTAAGAAAGGTAATGGAATGCGACGCCGTAAAGCTGATGGATTTTCGTCCGACTATCGAGAAGGTCGTATACAACAATCACCCATTTAAGTAAATGTGCCTGTATTCAGCCATTAGGAAATAATGGGGATATGTCAGAATTCGAATAAACGCCCGCATTTCCAAGGTTAATGCTCGTTCCAATCGCCCATACCTGGTTTGTGAAGCTGATCTGTCTGCCGAGACATCCTAGAACTTTGACGGCACACATCTCTGGTACGTGTAAACGAGGGAGGAGCAATTTGATCATCTTCCTTGTTGTGGAGTCATCTAGAAAAATGGGTTCCAGAGAAGTCGGCAGCTCAGTGCCGATTTTGGGAACTGATCGAGTGCTACTTGAACTCAGCCGCGGTTGCAATCCCTACCAAGTTTTCCTTTCAATATTATATCCAGCATCTGTGAAAGCTCGTCTGGGGAAAGCCCGAAATGTTGGATGACCGGATCCAGCGCTGTTAACGCGCGGACAACGCTCGGTTTCCCGCCTCTGACACCGCCGTCTACGAAACGTTGCCACAGAAAACCGAATCAATAAAACGATCGACGATTCTACTCCATTGAAGTTCATTCACACTCAAGCGCCGCTATCGCTGCTATTTCGCTCCAGGCGCATACTTCGTTCTATCCTCTCCAAGCAATTCACGATAGTGTCGTCGGCCTCCTCCAGAGAGAGGTCACCGACACTAGTGTCCGCTGCATCAGTAGCAGAAGAGTCTAATGTTGAAATCAAATCCGGTGAGCTTGGTGATTGGATGGGGTTAACGAATGTCCCTTCTAGTTTAATGCGGTATCGAATTCCGAGATGAATCCGATGCCTAACCTCTCTCGCCATCCATGATGCGCGTTTGTTGGCGTGCCTGAATGGTCTTCCTGTACTTCTCGTGATGTCCAGAAGTATGAAAACGCGCTTTGACGCCTCCACAAAAAAAAAATTGTATCTTCGTGACTTGACGCAACCACTTCTTTTCACTTTTGTCCATTCATCAATTCTCAGCCCTCCCAACCTCATGGAGCGAATCATTAGCTTGCTGCCCTCAGCGGCCGAAATTGTAAAGCCCAGGCTCACTAGGATATGTCACCTGGAGCTCGAAGCTTGCGGGTCAAAACTAAACAGACCCGAAAGCCACGTTTCTAAGACCCAAACGGAGTTGTTATAGTTCTCTAATGCACTTTCGATACTGCTAGATCTGCCTGGTTGGTGGCCAGCCTGAAATGGTGGCTAGGAGTCATGAAGGTTGGCAATTGATATCGCGCTAAAGCTTTCCATTCTTCTCAAGTGGTCTTCCAGTAATAACGTCGCCATCTTGTGCACACCCATAGATGACTTCCCCTCTACCATCCTGAAGTTGCCTATCCTGACAAAGTCCAAGACCACCTTTACGACCTCTGCAGATGTCGATCGCCAAGTCACAGAAGCTCTCTCACAAGGAACTAGTTTATATGACTTGGATGTCGATCAAATTATAACCCTCAAACCCACAATCATCGTCACGCAGGTCGGTCAAGAGATTACCAATTTAAATCTATCTCTTGTCCGTGCTGAAAACATTGCAATGCTAATTTTCTCCACTTTTTCATCCTCTGGCATCTCCTAGGATCTTTGCAATGTCTGCTCAATTGACCTCGTTAGTGTACAGCGTGTTGCCAGCAAGATGAATCCACCCCCGGAGGTCGTGACCTTAAACCCGACATCCGTCGCCGAGGTCATGGAGAGTATCACCACTGTCGGAGGTGCGATTGGCCATGAAGAAGCCGCGGCCAAAGTCCGAGCAGAGCTCGAAGGACGCATTCAAAAGTGTGTTGACGTTACAGTGCAGGCAAAAAAGGATAATCCGGATTATAGACCCAAGAGGGTCATGTTCTTTGAGTGGACAGACCCCATCTACCCAGCTGGACATTGGACCCCTGAGATGATTGAAATGGCGGGTGGAGTGCATCCTATCAATCCACCAGGCATTCCATCGTACGTTTTGAATGATTGATGATTACAACGCGCTATGAAACAACCTTTCGCTCGGCGATGTCTCTGGTACCCGACTCAATACAACTTGTTGACCTATGCGCTTCGTCCTTCCGAACTCATGTTGACCTATAGGACACGCGTTTCTGTGGAAGCCGTGGCTGGCATAGAGCCTGAGGTCCTTATCATCTGCCCTTGCGGTCTGGATATGGCTGCGACTCGCAAGGAATATGATTTTCTGATGGAGAAAGATTGGTTCCGGGACTTGAGCGACAAGGCGACAACTGTGGCTCTTGTCGACGGCAACCAGATGTTCAATCGTAGCGGCCCTCGTCTTGTAGATTGCACCGAGTGGCTAGTCATGCTGTTGCATGACCGCCCTGAATTTGAACCTGCTGGATTCCCTTGGGAGCGCATCAAATAAGCTATATGGATTCATCGTAACCGACAATTCCAACGCTCGATTCCCTCTGTGACAATAAAGAGTCGTGCTCTATGTATTTAATTTTAAAGATCCTATTCAGTCCAGGCCCAAGGCGAAAACGAGCGGATGATTGCCTACCGTCCTGTACAGACGGCCTAGCCGTTGCTATGTAGGCGCTGCGTAAAACGAGCCCAAATATGTTAATGCAATGATGGACCCATCTAGTTGAGGGCTGCGAAAAGGATCATAAGAGACTTGCGTAGCCTATCGTATCCTCCCATATTCGCACGCACCATGATCCTTGCTATCCAAGACAGCTCTCTCACGCACTGGGCGCCATATTCTTTTGCATTGACCCAATTTTCCTATCAGGGTCTAGAACAGCAAGTATTAAACCAGAGAGACATGTTGTTGATTTTTTTTTTTTAAAAAAAGGGTCTAGAATAGTTAGTACACGTCTTTTCAAGTTCCGTGTACTGTAGTCCATACCGGCTGACACCCTTCCTCGTAAGTTATTTACCAACGGGTTTGTTGATTCGCGTTATGTAGTTTGTCGAAGTCTATCTTGTGCAACGGTTTTGTGCCCTGTATTGACATTTATTTGTTTGCAAGACCAGGGCGTATACCCGAGGGTTGTCAAGTTGGTCCGCGAACTCCATGTTGGAGGATAGCAAGTTCACACGCGCTCGCAGAGATGATTGGATGTGAGAGTAGGAGTGTGCACAAAAAAAAAAAAGAGTTCAGGAGTGCCGAAGACACACGCGTCAGCATTTATCACTATACAGTACTGTTACTAGGAGCAATTTATCTCAACTTATTTCTCGTCACCAAATATCTCTTGGGACGAGACACACATGAATGTTGGTATTCAAAAAAAAAGAAAAAAAAACCTCCCATGGTGTAGAGCATCAGCGCCTCGATAGTTAAAGGGAAGCATATAGACTACAGTGCTACACATCAACTTTATAATTATAATGCAGGGTGAGCCCTTGGACGGTGCGTCTTACCTAAACGCGTGCCACAAACACCTGCTTTTCTACCTTTCATGTGCCTTTTTCTATGAACATGCGCAATGACCTTGCCCTAGCCCTGCTCACCGCTCTGACCGCGGCCCATGCTGGAGAACCTTTGCATCCAACCAATAAGATAGAGAAAGTTGGAGCGCTTATGCGATGGTTTGTTGTCTGAAGGATAAGCTCTTGTGAAAAATAACAATTTCGGTAAACATTGCCTTTGCATCCTGGGGGAGGGCTACTCCCACGAACCATCATGGGAAAATTTGAAGTGGTGAGGAACGCAAACACAGTATGTCTGCTTTCTTCCATATATGCCTTATAGTCTGTCTTTCAAAGCTTGCAGACTCAATACCAACATCGTGTTGGATCGTCTCTGCTGGAATTTGCGACTGGTATACTCATCGGAATCCAAGACACAAGGACTGTTCGGGGAAAGCACTAGCATCCTCCTTAAAAGCCTTGGTAATGGCGGTTTTCGGATAAACTCAAGAATTTCAGAAAATGTACAATCGCTGTCCGTTTGGACATTTCTGTACTACGTGGTAGTTCCAGTTACAACCCCTGTGCTGCTCAAAACAAAAACAAAAGAGCCCAAAGAGCATAAACCCTGCCGCATCGTCATGGGTAAATTTGAACTGACAGGCTAGTCCGAAAGGTACTAGAGCGGCAGGGTGTCGGACTCACGCGTTCTTCGCGAAGTCTTCCCAGGAACACAAAAATAATAACACCATATTATCGAAGTATCGACATAAACAAACACGAAAGAAACAGTATGAGCACCCCAAGGTTCACATCTTTCATCATGAGAATATTGACACCATGAAGGCGTTTTGCACTGCAGTACTCGCAACTATATATTACCCTCCATTGGTAACTATAAAAGGCTTGTACATTCCCTGCATTGTCTGTTCCCATCACCCAACCTCATCTCATTCCACTACGTCTCTCACCATGAAGATCACCGCCCTCATCTCCTTGGCCGCCGCTGTCTTGGCCTTCACCGATGCCTCGCCCGTCCGCAAGGCCAACCCTAGAGGTCATGCTGTCCCTTTGACACGCAACCCCCACTTCAAGCACAACACCAAGGCCCAGATTTCCAAGCTTAACAAGCGCTACCCGAGCCTCAACATTCTCGCTGCATCCACTGGAAAGGTTCCATTGACCGATGTCAGCCCTGACCTCGAATACTATGGCAGTGTCTCTATCGGGTCACCCGCCCAGGTCGTCAAGCTTGACTTTGACACCGTAAAGATTATCAAATTTTGCCTAATAATGCTATTCCAGGTCGTGGCGCTGTTATTTGACATGCCAATACTCTTCTACGCTATATTAGGGTTCATCTGACATCTGGTTCCCTTCGAGCACGTGCACCACCTCTGCCTGCAAGGCGCACACTCGCTTTAACTCTGCCAAGTCCTCGACCTACAGGAAGGATGGCCGCTCCTGGACCATTTCCTACGGTGATGGCTCCAGCGCTTCTGGCACTCTCGGATCTGATATCGTTAGCGTTGGAGGTATCGCTGTTCGTCAGACCATCGGTCTCGCCTCCAAGGAGTCCAGCCAGTTCGCTTCCTCCCCTGAGGACGGTCTCTTCGGTCTTGGTTTCGACACCATTGAGTCGGTCAGCGGTGTCAAGACCTTCATGGACAACGCCATTACTGCCGGTGTTCTTGCCAAGCCCGTTGTCTCAGTCTTCTTGCCATCGGAGCGTGTCTTTAATGGCCAGGGTGGTCAGTACCTTTTCGGAGGAATCGACACTACCAAGTACACTGGCTCGTTGACTTATGTCCCTGTTACCCAGAAAGGTTACTGGCAGATTGCCATTGATGATGCCGGATACAACGGTCAGTCTCTCGGACAGTCCTCCCAGGGTATTGTTGACACTGGCACGACCTTGATCATCGTCGGCGACGATGCCGCTCAGGCCATCCACAGCAACATTAGCGGCGCCACCAATGACTCCACCAACGGTTGGTTGGTTCCTTGCTCGCTCTCTTCGAGCACTGACACCATCTCGTTCACGATGGCCGGAACTGCTTTCAACGTCGCCGTTGCTGACTTGGCTTACGAAGATGTTGGTGACGGTTCCGGCAACTGTGTCTCTGGTGTCCAGGGCGGCCAGAACGACCTCTGGATTCTCGGAGATGTGTTCATCAAGAACAACTACTGTGTCTTCTCCCAGACCTCGTCGCCCAGCATCGGAATTGCTCCTCTTAAGGGTGTTTAAACATTTCTTCTTGAAGAGGAAACGTCAAAACTTATGAAAGTCCAACATGGGCGCGCTGGTCACGCCATACAATAGCCGAAGATCGACTATTATCAACAGTTGATACCGTATCTAGTTGTAATGAAATAATAAAGAAGTTGTGCTTATAAGACTAGATCGATCACATGGCAACATAGGTATAGGTTTCCATGACAAGAGTTAATATCCGTTCACTCGTACTTTTACGGGATCTCTATCTGGATGCAGAGTGCGGGGCCCTAGTTCCGTTCTCGTAGCGTCATGCAATAATTGGAGCCAATTAGGATTAACAACCTCACCACGATATCAGCCTTGTCCAGTCCATGCTATGCTTGAAATGGAAAGAAAGAGGCATCTCTCCCCTTGTCCAAACATTGGCATTTACCCGACTTCTTTCATGGACTGAAGATCGTAAACACAATTTACCCCTCAAATAACCAACTTCTTGACGTCTTCCTATTTTGAAGCTTTCAGACGAGGTGTACAATGCACCAAATGGCGCTAAAGTCATGTGGCCCAGCCGATTGCTGAAAATGTGACTATCATTCTATGCTCTGACCAGCAAGCGTTCATTCATTGTTGGATGCAGACAGCACTAATAGAATTATCGAAGGCTCTCAAAAAACCGAGAGGAAGAAGCAAATGTCCGTGCGGAAATGCGACAGTCTGTCGCCCACTGTGCTCGACTCTCAGCTGTAAAGCAACTGTTGACTGGATGGTCGGTTTGCCTTCGCTCCTGCGACACTCCTGCCAAAAGTACCATTCTTGTAAGAGCACGGAAAGAGGACAGGAATAGACTGCAGGTTCTCACGAATGTCAGGCACGTAGCCAGTCGACATTTGTAGTACATGTGCAGAAAGAAGACCCTACAAGTCGGCCTCTTACTACAGGGACAGCCGTCTTTTCCTTGCATTGTGGGCGAACTGCTGGCTGTGATCGATTATTACGGTATGAAAGCACAGACTACTCGTTGGGATGTATAAGCCATGTACCTCCATCAACGGTGACTTCGTACCATTCGCCATCGATCATCATGCCGTACTTTGTTTCAGTACCATAGTCTTTGCTACCCCTGACAAGGTGACAGCGCGATTCCGCGAGTTCATAGTGCACTCAAACAAGCAAAATTTCTACATTTATTGGCACAAGACTGTCCAAATGGTCATTTATTGCTATTAATTATTTCGTACATTGCGTTACATACATACTCCTGCGTACCGTCAAAACGGTCGATAATTTCTCTGGGGAGTTGACAACGCGTGCACCCTAGGGTCCATTGCAGAGTCCAGGGTGCTTTACAACGCGAGGACCCTTTTCTAGGTATCTCTACGTTTGTGAACAAGCTAATGAATATGAGGAGGGATACCACCAACATTTTGCTATAAAGTCAACGAGAATGCCTCACATCTTGATGATTCCTTATCGCACTCCTCGTCTTGTCTTCTTTTGTCTATATTCTCTTGCCGCCTTCATCCCTAGTCCTATCTCATCTGCTCGTCACTTAACAAAGAAAAATACTCGAAAAGAAAAGTCCCTTACCCTTCACACAGTCATGAAGATCACTGCCTTTGTTTCCTTGGCCGTCGCCTTGCTGGCGTTCACCGATGCCGCAGCTATCAACAGAAGACCCAAACCCAATCCCAATGGCCACTCCGTCGCTTTGACGCGTAACGAAAACTACATTCACAACACCCATGCTCAAATCGCCAAACTCAATAGACGTTACCCTGGCCTCAATATCCTTATGAAAGCCGAAAATGATAAACATGCACATGCTAGAGGCGGCAAAGCCGGAAAAGGTCATAAACACACCACCTCCACTGCAGCTACATCCGCCGCAGTCACGCCCACTACTGCAGCTGCCATCACCACTACTGCCGCTGGGACCAACAGTACTATCTCCGCCACTGCTTCTCCAACTGCTACCACTGCCACTGGTTGCTGTACCTGCACTGGCACGTGTACCTGCACGTGTGGGGGTACCACCAGTGCTGCTGTTTCAGTCGCAACCTCCACTGCTCTTGTCTCTGCAACTACCACTGCTCTTGTCTCTGCGACTACCACAGCTGCTGCCGCTGCTTCCACCACAGCTGCTGCCACTACTTCCACCACAGCTGCCGGAAACGGTACAACGACTGCTGCTGCCACCACTGGCAGTGTTGCATTGACCAATGTCAAGCCCGATATTGAGTATTTTGGAACAGTGGCGATTGGCACGCCTCCACAGAACGTCAAACTGGTAAGTTTTTCTTGTCTCCCATTTAAGGCACACGAGCCCATAAACTCGATGAGTCAAGTGGTCTAACTATCTTCTGTCTTCCTCTCATCATCCTCCTACCCTTCGTGATGCGCATGTGACCAACAGGACTTCGACACTGTAAGTATACAATGTACCCCTGATTTAATATGATTTGTGCAAATGAACCATGTACGTTACGAAAGTAAAACGCCAATTAAAATTTGCTTTCTAATCTGCCGCATGATGCTTCCAGGGTTCGTCCGATATCTGGTTCCCATCCGCCGCCTGTACGACTGCCGCTTGCAAGAACCACGCTCAGTTTAACAGTGCCACATCCACGACCTTCCAGAAGGACGGTCGCCCCTGGTCCATCACCTACGGTGACGGTTCCACTGCTTCCGGTATCCTCGGCACAGACATGGTCAACGTTGGGGGTGTTGCTGTCAAGCAGACAATTGGTCTCGCCACTGCCGAATCTGCTCAGTTCGGCAGCTCACCCTCGGATGGTCTCTTTGGTCTTGGCTTCGACACCATCGAGTCCGTCGCTGGCGTCAAGACTTTCATGGACAATGCCATTGCCGGCGGCGTTCTCGCTCAGCCTGTCATCTCGGTCTTCTTGCCCTCGGTCCGCCGCAACGGTGGTGTTGGCGGAGCGTATCTCTTTGGCGCTATTGATAACACCAAGTTCACTGGTCAGCTGACCTATGTTCCCGTTACCCGCAAGGGCTACTGGCAGATCGACGTCGAAGATGCTGGATTCAACAATCAGTCTCTCCAGCAGACATCCCAGGGTATCATTGACACCGGTACGACCTTGGTCATCGTCAGTGACGCCGCTGCCCAGGCCATTCACGGCAACATCCAAGGTGCTGTCAACGATCCCAACAACGGTTGGCTGGTTCCTTGCGCGGTGCAGAACAGCACTGACAACGTTTCTTTCACCATGGGTGGTACCGCTTTCAATGTCCCTGTTGCAGACTTGGCCTTTGAGAGCCTTGGCGACGGCTCTGGTAATTGCTTCTCTGGTGTCCAGGGAGGTCAGAACGGTCTTTGGATTCTCGGAGATGTTTTCATCAAGAACAACTACTGTGTCTTTGACATGGGCAAATCCGCGGTCGGAATCGCTCCTCTCAGCTACTAGAAACAAAACAAATATCTAGCATTTCTCGTTTTGTACTATATCAACACACATTTCGCACACATTTCTTGCGAGGAATGATAGAGAAGATAACATACACACACACACACACACACACACACACACATCAACGAACATGTTGCTTGCATATAGGGAATTGTACTGCTAGTTGGTGTTTATGACCACTTCCGCCTTTGTCCATATATTTTATGTAGATACGGTACATTATTCAAATTAAAAAAAAAATTGAATCTACCACGGCGCCAAAGAAATGACGCCGACTTCTCGTGAAAATCCCTCAAAACAAAGCAACCTGCATTGCGTTCCCAGAAGGAGCAGAGACCCTGACAAGAAAGAGAGAGCAAGAGAGATGGCGCTAAATGAGAGCTCAATCGCGATTCGCTGGCATACTGTATGTGAGTTTGTGCTACGCTGCTTGTCCCTGCACTAGACCCGAATTGGGAAATAAAAGTGCAGCTGACCTTGGTCCTTGCTGGATGCTTTTCAACTGGCTCGGGTGTTGAAAATAAAAAATCATCACACAAACAACAGGAGAGCCTCGGCAACAAACACGCACCCTCTATGAGTCTCGGCGAGCTCAACGGACAACCCTGGGCATATTTATCTTGTCATACCGAGCTGGGGTATCTGCTGGTGGGTGTGGGAACAAAAAAACCAGCGGCTGCGAGTGGTCCCTTTGTCATGCCGGAAGTCTCAACTATAGCGCCTTCAAGTCATTTATCCGATGAGTAATCGCAATCATCCATTTATCTTAAGCAATCGCCAGTTTTGATGCTCGCCGTTACGCCAACAGACCGAGTCTAGATGCACCCCACAATCAATTTTAAAGATTGATCTCTCTGTCAAGGCGTCTGATGAAGAACGAAATTGCGACGCGTCTTTAAACTTCAGAAAGGCTTTAAGGGCAAATGTGTGGGAACGTTTGGACAGTTGTTGAGTCCACACCATTGACTACAATTTTAGCACTAAAAGGTCGGTTGCCCGAGTCCAATCGATGGTTGCATTTACTTATTAGTTAAAGGGCTTGGAAACACTTTACTTGGACACTAAAAGGGACGCAGGAAGCGATGTATGTGCGGGGACTGAAAGGGTAAAACCGGTTGTTTACAAGAATATCACAGCAGAGGGACTAAAGCGCAGGGTCATTAATGATATTCGATAACGAGGCGTGTGAAAACTGAAATAAGTTCATTGCTTCTGTTCTGTCATCAAAAAGGTATAATCTACGCTTGGTTCTTGTCCATGAATATATCATGGTGCATCAACAGGGAGCCAATGAAATCGACGCACAATGCAATGAGGCGAATGATTTAATGCTTACATGGCGGTGCTTCTGACCTAGAAGGCTTCCAGTGAGAAAGCACTTAAACTGAACGCGAAGCATGGCTTTTCACTGTAAATTTCGAAAGCGAAGAGGGTGGAATGTAGTCGAACAAACCGGCCCAATGTCATTTAATCAAACACATTGCATCACTTGGCGACGAACGTGCCGATTTTCCAAGTTTAAGTAACTTCAGGGCCCAAGCAATGCGCGAACTGAGTCGGCAGAGGGTACCGATACCCCAAATCATGAATGCATTCTGGAGGCTGTCCGGTTAAACCCCAACCAGGCAAGCATGCTCGAGGCGAATGGGTTAAGCCAATGGGACGTAGTGGGCAATGGTTTAGCGCGGCGCATCCTTATACTGTGGGAGCCTGAGAATAGAACCATTCGCTGTCGAGTTAGAACCACAGTATACATATATGATTGTACTACGTACCGTCGGTTCCTGCATCGACGAAATATACATTAGGCAAGAGATCCTTAGTTTCCATTTTAGAGTTGTATAGTACAGCCCACTGACCAGCGCTTGGAATGCATGGTGCTAGTAGGAAATACGCATCAATACGAAATGCAATTTTTGTAATTAAGAGTTTGTTAAAATAGCTAACGATTACATGCGCTTCCCGCTTCCCGCCTGCTAGCCATTAGTATAGTGCGTGGGTAAAGAGCCACCTTCCCATACCTCAAACATAGTCATAAACATTCAAATTGGCCCTCGCTGAATTAAACAATCAAGGGTATTTTAATATTATATTGGATCACAAGTCAATTTTCTAATTAGACAACATGTAAGCAAAACCCCTGCTGGGCTCTGTGATGGATCGTAGGAATTTCGCTTCTCATAATTTCACAGGGACATGTGCATACGTAATAGAGAGATGCGCAAATGGGAACCATTGTGCATGTGTATACATGTCCAGCTGCCGTTTTCTTGCCCTTGCAGTGGACCGAACCAGTGCATGGCACCGCGGATATTGGAATGCGACTCCTTGCATGCGCCAGGCTAATGTTTCTGTATAAAAGGAACGCGCTCCACCTCTCTCCCTCCCTTTTTTTAAAATCCTCATCACACTCTTAGCCTCATTTAGCCTTCTTCCCTCCAACTCCTCTACTCATCCCTCTCTTGCAACTCCCCATTCCAAGCTTCAAACAATGAAGATCACCTTCCTCGTCTCCTTGGCTGCTGCAGTCATGGTCTTGACTGATGCCGCACCCGTCAACCGCCGACCCAACCTCGGCAAGACCCAGCACAAAAGCGTGCACCACGGTGGCCATTCCATTCCCTTGACCCGCAACTCTAACTTCAAGCACAACACCCGTGGTCAGATGGCCAAGCTCAACAGACGTTACCCTGGTATCAACATCCTTGCCTCCTCGGGTAGCGTCCCTCTGACGGATTCTAACCCCGATCTCGAGTACTATGGAACCGTTTCGATCGGTACTCCTGGCCAGGACTTCAAGCTCGACTTTGATACCGTACGTTTCCGTGTGAATTGCATTTATGGTTAACAGTATGCATATGGGTCAGGAACAAGGCAATTCGTGATAGTCCTTGCTAAACATTTTTTGTCTATATTCTGTCATCTACATTAGGGCTCGGCTGACATCTGGTTCCCTTCCAGCACCTGCACCACATCTGGCTGCAAGGCCCATTCTCAGTTCGACTCTAGCAAGTCGTCCACTTTCAAGGAGGATGGCCGCTCTTGGTCCGTCTCCTATGGTGATGGATCTACCGCTTCCGGAATCCTCGGCACTGATGCTGTCAATGTCGGAGGTATCTCTGTCCAGCAAACCATTGGCCTTGCCACAAGTGAGTCTTCCCAATTCGCTTCTGGTCCTTCCGATGGTCTCTTCGGTCTCGGTTTCGACTCTCTTGAGTCTGTGAGTGGTGTTCAGACCTTCATGGACAACGCCATCGCTGCTGGCGTTCTCAGCCAGTCCGTCGTCTCAGTCTTTATGCCTTCGGTTCGTCGTAACGGCGGTGTCGGTGGTGAATACCTCTTTGGAGGCATTGACACCTCCAAGTTCAGTGGCGAATTAACCTACGTCCCCATTAGCCAGCAGGGATACTGGCAGATTGCCATCGACGACGTCGGATACAACGGTCAGTCGATTGGACAGTCTTCCCAGGGTATTGTTGACACTGGTACGACCTTGGTCATCGTCAGCGACACCGCTGCCCAGGCTATCCATGCCAACATTCAGGGCGCCACCAACGATCCTACCAACGGATGGCTGGTCCCTTGCTCCCTTTCTTCGAGCACCGACAATGTCTCCTTCACCATGGCCGGTACCGCTTTCAACGTCCCTGTTGCTGACTTGGCTTTCGAGGCTGTGGGTGATGGTTCCGGCAACTGTGTCTCTGGTGTCCAGGGTGGCCAGAACGACCTCTGGATTCTCGGAGATGTGTTCATCAAGAACAACTACTGCGTCTTCGACCAGGGCAACTCCCAGGTCGGAATCGCTCCCCTCAACTACTAGAAATGGAACCTCGGTGCTTTTGCAACGATTCTCTTTCATGACAATAGATCGATATGATAACGAGTAGTACATAGTGTTAGTTATTACCTACTAGTGCACGGCA
This sequence comes from Dissophora ornata, assembly GCA_025201705.1. Classification (NCBI taxonomy): domain Eukaryota; kingdom Fungi; phylum Mortierellomycota; class Mortierellomycetes; order Mortierellales; family Mortierellaceae; genus Dissophora; species Dissophora ornata. The sequence goes on from MU616963.1 coordinate 17,023, forward strand.
TGCTGGACAAGCCGTACTCTATTGCAAATATTAAAACGATTGCATAGCGAGGCGACAAGCCCTCTTCACACAAACAGAAAACAATAGTGACAGCATGGAAACGTTCCTCGCGACTTCATTCAAAACGCGTCTGATGTGACTCGCCACGTACATGTACGTTTACTGTAGATAATGAATTTGAAAGGGGGCGATCAATTGTGAGTCAAATACAAATATACAAATTAAAATGGTGGCGCCAAGGCTTTTGTTGTCTTGTTCCTATGCATTTGTCTAGTCGTGCATAGTGCTGGCGCGGATATTTTTCCGGTTTCTCTGGTTTCTCTCTACTCCTCATTCTTACTTCATTCTCTTCCTCCACCTCTCCTCATTCGAAACAACCAATCTGCTACATACCTCATCTTTTTAAATCGCAATGGAACTCATCAAAGATCTCCCCGATCGTCTGCTGTTCGCAGTCCCCAAGAAGGGTCGCCTCCACACATCGTGCTTATCTCTTCTCGAGGGTGCTGATATCCAGTTCCACCGCAAGAGCCGCCTCGATATCGCCCTCGTCAAGAACTTGCCTATTGCCCTTGTCTTCCTTCCCGCCGGTGATATCGCAAAGTTCGTGGGTGAAGGTAACGTCGATCTGGGTATCACCGGTCAGGACATGGTCGCCGAGGCCGAAGCCGAGGACAAGGTGACCGAGATCCTTGAATTGGGCTTTGGCAAGTGCAGGTTATGTGTCCAGGTTCCCGTCAAGGGTGGTGCCACTAAGGCCGAGGATCTGGTCGGAAAGAGGATCGCTACTTCATTTGAGGGTATCTCCGCCAAGTTCTTCCGCGAGATCGATGCCAAGGCCGCTGCCGCCACTGGAGAAGAGAAGAAGACGGAGTTGGTGTTTGTCAGCGGAAGTGTCGAGGCGGCTTGTGCCCTTGGACTCGCTGATGGAATTGGTAAGTTACTTTTCTATTTTTGTTTAATATGGCATGGCTCTATTGCGTGCTTTCTCACCCACGAAGAGATCAGGAACAAAGAAGACAAAGGGATGAGATTGTCAATGATGCCAGCTTCCAATCCAGGAACAGGAATGCGTTACACGGGCCACTCGCACAATTTCAATTGGATCTGGTCTATCAATATTTTTTTTTAACCCTTATCAAATCTATTCTAGTTGATCTGGTCGAATCAGGAGAGACCATGCAGGCTGCAGGACTTCACGATATCGAGACTATCCTCTCTTCACAGGCCGTTCTCATCGCTTCCAAAAAACCTTCGCACCCAGACTTGGTTCAGACTATTGCTGGACGGATAAAAGGCGTGATCGCTGCCCAGAAGTACGTTTACATCAACTACAACGTCGAGCGCCAGCACCTCAAGGAGGCATCAATCATCACCCCAGGTCGTCAGGCACCCACAGTGTCGCCTCTCGAGAACCCAGAGTGGGTTGCTGTCAGCTCCATGGTCCTCAAGAACAATGTAGCGCAGACGATGGATGACCTAGAAGCCATTGGCGCGCGGGATATCCTTTTGTTCGCTATCCAGAACTGCCGCGTCTAAAACAAAAGTCGGCATGGGTACTCGATACAAACGGCGCAGGACCTGCGAGACAGGGATAGCTGCCATTGACTACCATAGATGCCATTAAAATAAAAAATAAAGTAACAGTAGAACAAATGCTCGCCGGTATGTTTATATGTTTATACATGTAATTTGCGCTTTACTACGGCGCGTACAGTGTTGTTACAGGTCAATCAGTCGTCAAATGGTATCTTCTCACTTATAGAGTCTTCATCCTTCTTGCGCACACTTGGACCTCCACGCTGAGATGCAGCCGATTGTGAACGACCACGTACTGTGCTATTTTTCCGTTGCTGCTCATATTGCCGCTGAAGAGCTCTGGTTTCAGCCTTCTCATCTTGCTCAAAATCAAAGGGAAAACTGGACCCATCACCCAGAGATCCGATTCCTGGAGTCAATGCATTTATCGAGGGTTGGCGACTGATCCCTCGACTATTCCATCCTGGTGACAACTCTCTTGTCGATCCCAAAAATGCTTGTGACCCGAGGGGAGGATTAGATCCGCCCGCCCCGGCAGGAGCAGCACCAACACTGGCTGCATTAGACTCGACCCGAAGATCGTTTAGGATTTCCACCATATCCCGCAGCCGGCTCTTTTCGATCTGCATCTGTCGAGCTCCAAAATCTCGCATGGCCCTCTCCAGTTCCTTTGTGTGGTGGTTCTGCAGATGTGCCAGTTCCTCGAAGAGCGAACCTCTGAGACTGTTTAACAGACTCGAAGCTTTGTCGATCTTGTTCTTGATTTCTTCCAGTGACGACTGACCTGATGCAGTAGAGGCGACCGCAGCAATCGATGAAAAGGGAGATGACAGAATAGAAGAGGCAGAGAGAGTTCTTGATGATGACGACCCCTGCAGGTGGCGAGTTCTACGTTGGGCAGGCGAAACACTGCTCGTGATGCTATGCAGGTTAGTTTGAGACGTGTTGGGTGACAATTTGACGACTAAGGATCCTTTGCTCTGTGGTGGGGATGTAGAGGAAAATGACGGCTGAGGTATTCGGGCAGGGGAAGATGGGGGAGATATCGACCTGCTTTCTTCCAGTGTCTCTGAAGATCTTCTGGCTGCACTCTCCGACGGTGTTTTCGAGTGTTGGCTCCCGCCTCCTGGTACAATGGACCCCGAGACTGCCTCGAAGGTCGAAGTAGCTGCATGTCCCACGGCACCTAGGGCTGCACCTGCTCCGCCAAAGGCGGTCATAGCGCCTTCGCCGATACTGGATAGTCCTGACCACCACATGTCATTCCGACGCATAGACTGCTCTGCCTTCTGGGCCGCCACTCTCAGTTGGCGAATGGATGTGATGATCTCCTGTGGGTGCTTCAATGCCGTCAACGTCCCGTCGATGACAAAGGAGAAGTCTGTAAGAGGATTTCCAAGCGCGTACGTTAGAAGCTGCCTCTCCCCGCCTTATTTTTGGATTGAAAACCATTAGGTTACCTTCAAAGAGATTTCCAAGTGACTCAATGTCGGATGTATGCATTGTTGTCTGCGTCGAGGCAATCGCCCTCATGGCTTGGACATACTCGCTTTTGCCGTCAAAACTTATAAGATACGAACGATCCAGTACGCTCGTCAGTATATCTAGCTGCTGCGGAACGTCTTTTAAAATGCCAACAAATAAAATCGTCCACTCGTTAAGATAAGAGAATCAAGCCATCATCTCGCAGAGCCCAGTTATGATATCAAGAGCCAATCTTACCTTGAGCGCTGCGGCTCAGTTTCCAAGCACATTTTCTGACTTGTTTTACCGCAGCATCCAATTTCAGAATTTCTTCGTTCAGATGCTTGAAATAGGTCTCTTCATGCTCCAAATTTTCGACTACTGGAGGAAAATTGTCGAATATGCTGTCGATAGTGTTTTCTTGCTTCATCAGAGATCGTTCCACAATCATTTCTCGCTAATGGTAATATTACATTGATTGGTCAGCACCTATGTTCTCACTCATACCTTTGAGCCACCAGAATGCAACTACAGTAGCGTAGTGAGATCTGAGGTTACCTGCAATTCGGGCATCAGCATAAACTCCCACACCAACTCGTGGTTCGCTAGAACAGGGTGGTTGGATAAGTAGTTCAAAAACATGTCCAGTCTCCGTGCGGAGATGGCTAACACCGTCTTTGAAGGCCGACTCGGTGAGAGTAAGAAAGGAGAGTAAAAGTTCTCTAGAGAGGGAATGCAAACATCTGGACCTTCAACCAACAGGTTTTGTCGTAGAAGTCGAAAGTCATCCAGAGATCTCGGCATTGTGACGATGGTCGATGGGTCTGAAGTCTACGTTGTCCGAATGTAAAAGACTCTTGCTCAGTATATGCTATCGTTATGTATCAAGACGGCAATATATGCAAGAGGAGACGTGAAACCTACGGAGCCACTCTTCACGATGTATCTGACTTTCCCATCCTGTTCCATGGTTCCACGGACAACCCGGATGACTCTTTTTCCTGTTTGACTCAAAGTAGTGTCTTCATAATCGGTCTTGCCACTCGGCGGAACGAGTGCAGATGAATTCGTGGTCGTAGACAACATGTAATCGAGTCGGCTGTCCCAGAAAAGCAGCGCATTGTCCAGCATATCCAAAATGGTGGCGTCGTTTGTCATATCTGCTGGTGACTCGTTGGTCCAGTCCCGTAGCTCAGGGTTAGCTCCGCTCTGCAACAGAAAGCCAACGACCGATGCCGAGCTCGATTGGCATGCAAGCTGGAGCGGGGTACTACCGTCAATGGCAGATTGAACGTCGATAGGCGTTTGGGCCTGTAGCATCTGAACCAGCTCCAAATTTCCTCGAAGGCATGCCATATGAAGCGGGGTGTACCCTCGCGAGTCCGTCATCAGTACATCCACACCTCCAGTGCCGAGCAGACCCTTGACCACGGCAGTGTTGTCATGCAGAGTCCATTTGAGTAGTGGGGTCCATCCAGCATAGTTTTCGATTTCAGGATTTGCTCCGCGACCCACAAGAGCAGCAATAACCTCTGAATCGGTAATGAAATGAAGCGCTGTATCGCCGCTGTTATTCTGCTTGTCAAGGTCCTCAGTTTTCATTTTCGAAGCAATACAAGATATGACCTTCGTGTGCTTCTCTCCCTTTTCGCTCAACTTTGCAGCCAGGATGATAGGAGTATCGCCTTCATTGTTGGGTAGGCCAAGGTCGGGGTCCGCTTTCAAGAGCACCTCCAAAAGTTCCAAATTGCCGTTGCTCACGCAAACATGGATGGCGGTGTTTCCGAGCACGTCCTGTTTGTTGACAGCATCCTTATCTTTGACATTTAACGCCTGAATAATCAGATGGGTCATCTCCACATTTCCAAGATCAACGGATAACATTAGCGGCATTTTGCCTTCATAGTTGGACACGTCGATCGAGTCTCCTTGCTCGTCTAGAAGATATCGAAGCACCCCGATTTGTTGCGCTTTGCATGCTAGAAGAACCCCGTTGTTGCCTTCAGCGTCACGACTGTGGAGTGGAGATACCGATAGGGAGCCTTGTAAAGTCAAATCACACGAAACATCACTATTGCTTTCAAGGCTCGCAGCAGACGGTCTTCGAGGTATGGGTGGCAGCGTTGGTTTGGTCTCTGCTGCTGCTTTAGACGCTTCTGCATAGATCTTCTTGATACCCTCCTGATCTCCAGCACACACCTTTTCCCAGTAGTCCTGATTTCTGGCTGAAAGTGGGGAGAGCTGTTTGGCATGCGAGATAATATACCGTGAGACTGCCTCTAACGTTGAAAGGGAGTACCCATATACGCCTCTGGAGGTATCTCCGAACAGTACAAAGTTTTTCATATAGTAGAGATTTGAAGCAAGGTTGCTAATACCCGAGCGAAGGACTGTGAGAAGCAAGATCGGAATAATATCATCGGCTCCTCCTGACAGCGTGCTGGTTACTCGAATCGACTGTATTAAACAGCCTAGCTTCTCTTCGGGAGTCCGAAGAACCCCTATTGACTGAAACTCATTCAGGGCAGAGACAAGGCACTGGTAATGCTGCTGTGTGTCGAGCAAGCCAACCTGACCAAGATCTAGATTCTGGAAAGGTATCAGCATCTCTATCGCTTGTTTCTGCAACTTTGAAATGATGGTGCAGCCACACACTGAAAGCAGATAGATCACACACCCGGAGTTCCCGTATGGCCTCTGCTAGATCCCAGTCTTGCTGTTTTAACTGGAGTGTGATCTTGAAAAACACGATGTCGTAAGTCGCATTCATGATGTAGTTTTCCAGAAGTTGGTCAAGGCTGTCGACAGTGGCGCTATACTCATCCAGCAGTGCCGAAAGCACATGGGGATCCAGCTGATTCAGAAGCTACACGAGGTGCTGTCAGCTTCAGTTTTGTTCCTCATCGCATTCTAAGATGTGCCATTACCGACTTTCATACCTCAACGCTGTCACTCAAAAGGCGATCAACATTTATGCGAATCTCGTCCATGTTGTTCTTGGCCATCGTTGCATCATTAAAGTCCATGATAAGTTGCTCAAGTTTTTGTGAGGAACCCGGGAACCGCTGCAACGCAATCTGAAGTGTCAAAAACGGTCGAGTCATGACTCGTCTGTGCATCTCTCCATAGGGGTCTGCTAATTGGAGTGGACTCGAGCGATGCTTGGTACGGCGGCCAGTTTTTGTAGGACGTTGCTTATCAGATCGTGAGTCAGGGCCAAAAATCGCTGATAGTCTACTCCTGCCAGAGTCATTCCCGCCGTCTCCTGGAGAGGAAGGACTCGCGGGAGACTGATCTCCATCCTGGGGCATGCCAACCAGCGGACGATCTATAAATTGGATTATCCAGCCCCTCCCTTCATTGTCGTAGAATATCCGTTCTGAGACGAGGCGTGCTTGCTTTAAGAGTTTGAATCCTTTTGCAGTCGTAACTACAAAATAAAGCGAGAAAGCTCAACGCATCAGAAGCGGCACAATTGCATTGGTGCGTCGAGAGAATGCGCTTGAGCGGTCATCACCTGTGGTATCTGTCACGATCAATGATCGTCCGTTCAGTGTACTGGCTAACAGTCCCTTTGCGACTGGATGGTCCCTATCAGGTACGCGTGCAATATGGCTCACTACGGAAGGGAGAGAGAGAGATGGTCAGAACGGACCGCAGCAGTGTGCCACACCAGCGCGATAGACTTTTCGTTGTTGTATTTCACAAAGAAACACGTACTAACGAACTCTTCGTCAATGCCACCCCATTCCCATTCCAACTTTGAGAGAGAATCGCTGCCCATGAGCGACTGTTGGACGGGACACAAGATGATTAGCTGGTGCCGGTTCCTGTCTCGAACCATTCCAGCCAAGACCGCCTCAAATGTCTTTTTCAGAAACTGAAAGTTCTTGAGCTGTTCATGGTCGATGAGGGCTGAGGTGGGGAATGAGTTGGACTCCTGAAAGAAGAGAAGGGACAGAAAGTGGTTCGAGGTGGTGCTTTGCGCTAGCCTTTGGCGTAGAGGTGTTGCTGGTGCCGGTGGCTGGAACAGGCGCGCCAGGTCCATGAAAGTGTGATATTGTCAGTTAAAGTGGAAGAAATGAGGGTGTGTCCGCAGCCCTTGCACATGGCACATGCCCATCATTATCTTTTCATCGTTTCCACGCGCCCGTGGCGCCCGTGACCTTTCTGGCCCTCGTGACTGCCTGTCACGCCCTTATTCTTTGTCTTATCACGCGTCTTGGCATGGATGGTCGCGTCGACTGTGTCCGCATTCTAGGCCAATGGGGGGTTGAAACAAGGGAAGACGGGCCCCTGGTCTGGGGAGGACAAATTGAGCAGATCGATCGAGCAGAACGAAAGGCGCCTGGAGTAGATCGATTAAAAAACTGTCACACCCTCTCCATTGGTTCCTCCGGCGATGTGCTTTGACCAACGACCAAAGAGCTTCGATGAGCACCGCACAAGGCGCCAATCAAGCGCACATAATCAGTCAGGTAGTGGAGACAGCTTATTGTGCGCCGTTTCAACTCTCTCTCCTGCTCCCCCTCCCCCCCTTCCCCCCTTGTAACACATTCCGCCTCGGTTCAATGGACCATCCCCAGAACAGGAAGAGTGAGTTTACGGGGGTTGAGGGAGCCGTCTTTGAGGGTTCATGGTCTACTATTTTTAGGCTCAATTGCACGGTGAGCGAAAGGCCCCGGATCTTGAAGCCGCACAAAGCACTAGGTGAGATAACTACGCGGGTCCAAGCATCACTTCTTACATATGCGTAAAAGGCACCTCAAAGCGACAGCTGCGCCAGAAAGCAAACCGGCATTATGGTGGTGCGTGCTGCCTGTGGATATGGTTGGCTGGGGTCGAATGTGGGAATTCCATTGATCTTGCACCTGTATACCCCTGGTCGTGCACTTCACGTAAGACGTGCAAACTCCCCCAAGAGCACGACAGGGTCTTGGCCCTCTGGTGACCAAAAGAGCTTCTATCCCGTGAACCCCTTTCTCACCCTGTCACTTGCCTTTTCAAGGATCGTACTGCACAACTATAGTTCGAAAAGATGGGCGGGAGGATATCTAACCTTCATGCGCTCGATATTCTACTCTCACTACAAGTAGTATGGTGATCAAGACAAAACAGCAGTCCAGAACGTGTGATGTACCTCGCGTGTACAAGTTCTGGGCCACACCAAGATAAAGTGTCCACCTTGAGTGTCCAACGGTTGAAGCTCATTATTGTGCTCGTGCACTTTTGGACTCGGACTTTTTTTGCATGAATGTGTTTTAATTCACAGAGCTCTGGAGCCCTCTCCACAGGGCCAAATTGTTTGGACGAACACAGACATGCATGCAGTCCATCTCAACCGTTGAACTCAAAAGTCAAAACGCATCGCGTTTGTGCGAGGCCGCCGTTTCTCATATCCTATTGACTAAAACGACGCTATATCGCATGAATAGTCACATTAGATGTCCAGACCTAGGACTTGGCTTTGAGACCACCACCTTCTCCGACTTGCATGGTGTAATAGGGGCTTTTCTACGTACAGACAGCTGTAGAGGAGCTTACGCGCAGCAGCAAGGAACATAAGACCAATGAGACACAGCAAGTCATCTGGTTTCATGAACCCACGAAGCGCAGTAGCGTGTCGCCTAGATCAGGGTAACTTTACAAATGATATTACAGAGAACATCCGTCAAAGAAATATTACCCCGCCACAGGATCATCGTGCCCGATCTCCGTATAGTTAATATCGTCTCTTAAGGAGATACAAGATCCAGACAGACACCGAGGGAGTAGCGAACCGGAGACGTCCAGTTGAAAATAGAACTCTCGGAGATGAAACACTTTCAGGGATATTTGCACAAATCGCCAATCGCTCTCATAATGCATCGGTCCATCGGGAACTCTTTCTTGTGCAACATTCAGCTTCTCGTCAGCAGGAGAGGCCAGTAGACTTTCTGTTACCTCATCCACCGAATCTGATTCTATGCGTCCGCACATTAGTGCACTGGTTCCAACGGTTTGCTCTTCAGGCTGCTTGATCTCTGGTATCTTCTCGTCGTTGCGCGCTGCCTTGCAATGTTACAATGGTTGAGGCCATCCATGCAACGATAAGGCTTTGTCAGGTTCGGCTATGAAAGGAAGTCGTGCTCCGTGGCAAAAACGAGATCAAATAATAGAGCAGTTGTGCCATTGGTTTACATTTCCAGCGAGCAATTGATGGATATATATAAAAAAAAGGCAGAAGGACTTATTTTCGGTGTTCTCAACCCTTTTGATGGCCTAGCATATTCTCCCTTTTTCTGTATCTCTTTCAAAAGCCTCACTCTCGCTTGACAGGTTCGGTGGGGAGAATGGCGGACGCTCTCCTGGCAGCTATCTTTGTCTGCACAGACATAATATCAACGGACACCGAAGATATTGGAAAGTGATTTTTTTTTTCGTGTAAATGAAGCGTGCCTCCTTTGACACTCTGCCTCGATTAGGCCTGTCTGCTTTTTTCTCCCACAGGAACAAACTAGTCCTCAGTTGAACAACCCTTACCTTATTTCCTCTCCTGATGTTTCAACATACCATAACCTCCTTTATTTCTAACGCTCCTGATTGCTGATGTCGCAGACTTAACCGACTTCACGAACACAGGCCCAAGCATGAACACAAACAAAAACAAACCATCGATTGTCTCCAGAGCGGTAGGGCAATTGGAGTCGGCTGGGTAGAATCAGACACTCAGGCCATTCTCTTCGCACGCCCCTTTGTTCACGGCCCCCTTCTCTTGTGTACCGATGGAGCCCTCGAGAGTGCTAATGAACAAGGTTTACGATTCAGATTCGTATGCAAGATCTCTTCTATCATGCGGCTGTCGCTTTAGACAGGTCTGATCATATAATATATTCATTGTTTAAAGATTCATTGATATTAATGAATGGCCAATTCATGCATACAATATCTATACTCACCCTTTCCATCTTCTTGACAGCCCTTTTTGGGTGTTCTGTTTTTAGGGTATTGAATAGCAGGTCCCCGAACGTTGGATTCGGCAAGGATCCCTTGCATGTTCATTGTTCGCTGGTCTAATGTCACCCCTCAACTTTCCCTCCTTTTTTGTTCGATTCTTTTCTATTGTATCTCTAACTCTACCCCCTCTCCTACTCATCTGAAGCTTCCGTTCCCGCTCACGGCCTCCCATCTGGATCCGTGCCAGACAGCTCGATGACTGCGAGGAAACACATAAATACCAGCATGGTCACCGGTTTTGTCACTCTTTTTTTTTTTTTTCTTTTTCTTATCTCCATATCTCAATTATATGGTCTTCACATCCTTGGCCTTTATTATCTTCTCTCTCTACTTTCTTCCTCCTCCTCTTCTTCCTCCTCCTCCTCCTCCTCATTCCTCACCTGCCTGTAGTCCTCCCTACAAGCAGCATCTATGTGCTAAACCTCAATAGCTTTTGGATATCTCTACCCCACACGCCCACACGGCAAATAATCTAACTGCCCTGCTACCTACGAACGAAACGCAACTTCCTCAATCTTCTCCCTATCCACGCCCTGCGATTTACGCCTTCCAACCAAACACTACTCTTCGCTCGATTTACGCCCTCCCTCTCTCCTAGAAAGCACGCATTAGTACTCTGTAATTACTTGCATCTTTCCTATACAACGTCGTTGCTGCGCTATACTTTCCACGAACGAATCATACTTCAAGTATCTTATACCATCATGCTCGTCAACACTGCCCAGAACAAACACGCATTCGAGCGATCCAGCCGGTACGTAAGAGCTTTTTTGTGCTTCGATCTGCGATATTGCTCATCTGTCCTAATCGTTCGTTGACCCCTGGATTTCTCGTAAGGCAGTATGGTGCATTATACTAACTCCTTTTCTCCAATCTTCCCTCCCCTTTTTTTCGTTACGTTGCCACCCTTCTTTTTATGTCTCGGCTCTACTTTGTTATGCTCGCTGTTGACAAATGTTCTGGACAAATATGGACCGTGCCTCGCGCCCTTTTTTTTTTTTTTTTTTTTTTTGTGTCTCGTCATTGTATTCCGTGCTGCCTTTTAATCTGCGGGCGCTGGTCACATTTTTCGTGCCGGATATCGCACTCCCTCCTCCCTGACTCTTCTTCCCTCCAATCCATAAATATTTTATCCTTTTCGACCTCCTGCACCCGTTTTGTTTCTCTCATTTCTGCTCGATGTCCTGACAATCTTTTTTACCCTATTATGCTGCCTCATCACCTAATCCTGCTCCGATTTTAACTGCCAACCTTACCCCACTTTGCCACAATGATCATTTCCGAAAATGTTTCCCCTGGATGATTGACTACTACGTTTACAGACCAGGAAACTACCATCGCCGCTCGGTGAGCTGCGTGACCTCTCATGACGAGATTACTTATTACCCCATTGAGGCCATCGAGGAAGGCATGGCGACCACTGCCATCGCGACCGGCGATGGATCCTCGGCCTCGCCTTCGTTGTCACGCCAGATCTCGCGCAAGTCCGAGGGTATCTCGATGACCCAGCTCCAGCGCTCCCTCTCGAATGCCTCTGCGGACAACACCGATGGTGTGGTCAGCGTCGCCACTGGTTCGCTCGGCGGTAAAATCAAGGTATGAAAATTCCACTCGACTACATCACTGTTCTTTTGGAAACACCCCCTGCATGAAAGTCACAGTCATCATTCGGTGGGTTGTCATGCAACGCAAAAAAAAAAAAAGCATCTGAACGTCAAGAATGTGGCTCGACATTTTATCGTGCAAACAGACATGAACTCGTCCAATAACCGTCCAGATACCCAAACAAAACGTATCTTCATGGGCAAACACGCGATGCACATGTCAACTCCACTACAGGAATACGACAGGCACAAGACAAATTTTCCTTCTACACTGGGGGGGACATATTTTCCGCATAATGCATGGCCATATGTCACCACCATACATCCCGCATACCTCTACAGAACATCCTGCATCTATCCTGCATGCCTTTCCCATCTGCTTTCTCACTAACCACATTATATCTGCATCTCTATTTCCTTTTTTTTCTTCCACAGTTGAATCCAGGTGCTCCTGGACCTCGAAGATCGCTCCTCTCAGATATGCTCAACAGCCAGAGCCAGAACAACCGTCTTGAGCAGAACGCACACCGCCGAAGAATGATCAAGTCCATGCGCCGCTACTCTGTCGATGCCTCCGAGATGAACTTTAACGTCCTGGGACTCTATCCCTCTGGCCACGCCACTCCCCTGAAGGGTATTCCATCGGAGGGCGAGGAGGCTGCAGCTAGCGGTGGCACTCGCACTGCGCAGGAGTTCCACGACACCCCTACTGTCCGCTACCTGCGAAACCCTTGCCATGCCACAGTCAAGACCAAGTTGATCTCTGGCAGTATCCGACGTGGTGCTGGCGGGGACAGCGAGGCACCCGACTACTTTGGCGCTGAGGACCGTGTTTGGTAAAA
>MU616964.1:0-29458 GCA_025201705.1 Dissophora ornata
AGGATTCCATGTCAGGGTCCCCCATTGCCATCCCAACCCTCAGCGACCTACTAGGAGCGTCGACAATTCGCCGAACCCCGAACGAGAAACAAAAGTAGAAACACAGAAATAAAAACGATAAAAGAGAATGAAGGACTACTGCCAGTTCGCCCCTGGAACTGAAGGATGCGTGAAAACAAGAAGAGCAAAAGGTGTTGGTTGTGTGCAAAAAAGAAGTAAAAGAAAAACGATGTGTAGAGAAGTGCGACAAGACTCATTCGCTTCTGCATTCACTTACTTTAATCTATTGCATTGCAAGAACGCAAATGAAGGCATTAGCCATTAGCCATTTACTTTCGGAGTGGAATGGAGAGTATGGAGAAGGGGGAAAGTGGAGTGAAGTGAGGAAGGAGGAGTGACGTGGAGAGAGAAGAGAGGAAACGCGTAAAAAAACACTGACGACGCAAACGGTGCGACTGAGACTTCCAAGGCACAGGATTGGCTGAGCTCGTCTAGCGGTGCACAGAGCGTAATAGATTACAGCAATGCTGCGGGTGATGGTCAACGCAACCTCCCTTCTGTAAGCGGCAAAGAAGCACTGTACACTGCAAGTCGTAGGTTGAAGACAAAGCGCGCCGTTGATTTTCTATCGATTTTTGGTTCAAAAAGGGAAAGGACGATTTGTTGTGTGGTCGATCCAATCAGGGTGCGGCCTGTGCCTGACGTTGAGATGCAACAGTCGCACAAATTCACGTCAAACAAACAGGAACATGGGCAATAGCGCGTCAGGGCACGCCGCACGATAATTTGCGCATATCTCCATGTTCCAGACTTCTTTTATTTATTATCGATAAAATAGCTACATGGGCAGACTTTATTCTCGCAGCCCTTGTTGGAACTGGCGATAAAGGTCTGGGACAACCACGTCCCAGCCATCTGGATTGCGGAGTGCAGATTTGTCGATGCGATCCTGGACTGAAGGGCTCATGGTTCTGGCCACCTCATCGACATCGCATAGATCTACATGCCTTGTTGCGATGTCTCTTCGAAGAGATAGGATAGCAGCCTCCCTAAACACGCACCACAACACAAAGAAAATCTCTACGCTTAGTATAGACGAATGTTGAGCCATAATCTTTGCAGAGGTATCTCCTGCAAGATCACTTCACTACTCACCGGAAGAGAGCATCCAAGTCTGCAGGTGAGAATCCCACTGTAAGTTTGGCTAGTTTAGTTCTTGTTTCAAGGTCCTTTGGAAGAGGAATCCGCTCTCCAATGGTGTTGATGATATCGGCACGATCCTGCAAGGTGGGGTATCCAACATATATCAGTTGGTCCAATCTTCCCGGACGCATGAGGGCATCGTCCATCGCCCTGGGCTGATTTGTGCATCCGATCACGAAGACCCCTGTACGTTCTTCCACTCCATCCATTTCATTCAGTAAGGTGCTCAGCACACGCTCGTTTACTCCGTTGGACCCCTGGCTGTCGCCGTCCCCACCCCACCCACGTTTAGCTCCAATAGAGTCCATTTCATCAAAAAAGAGGATGCAAGGTGCGATCTGATGCGCCATGGCAAACAGTCGCCGCAAAGTTGCTTCGGTCTCGCCAAGGTACTTTGAAAAGATCTCAGGGCCTTTGATCGGGATAAAGTTCATGCTGGACTCTGCAGCCAGCGTCTGAACCAGCATGGTCTTGCCGCAGCCTAGCAAATGACGTTGATGTTCATATGAATTTTTCATTGTATTATCTTCAGGGTCAACTGCCGACTAGCTAGGCTTACCTGAAGGGCCATAGAGCAGCAATCCCATTGGTGGCTTGACTCCCATGCGCTTGAATGTCTCTGGATTGGTAATAGGCCAATGTATAGCCTGATTCACACGCTTCCTCAGGCCTGTATATCCCCCGTAATTGCTTCGACGTGGGCGAACTAGAGACTCAAATTCAATTTGTTGAGAAGGACTGGACGTCTCGATAGCATAAGCGAAGTCTCCCCAGCCTGGTAATCCTTGAGTTTGACATTGATCAAGGTTTTTCACACTTCCAGAGAGAGATTCCTGCACGACGTTATTCGTATTAAGACTCGCTCTTGATAGGTGTCCCACTAATTGTTCCACGTCAAAACCTCGACTTTTGCTACTATGTTCCTGTCGTAGTGAATGCAGCAACGCTGACCGATAGAGGTTACGCATATCTTTGGCAACGTATCCAGATGTCATCTGCAAGTTGTTTTGTGCATCAAAGAAGTTGGTGCGGTTAGTCGACATCACCATAAAGTGTGAGCAAATGCACGCCGAGGATGAATCTTCTTACTTGAGCCGCTCTGGATGCCATGGGTTTCTGCGCCATATTCTCTTCGACATCTGTCCCGCTCATACTTGCCATTAGCGCCTCCATCATATCTTGGCGTTGGGCCCTAAGGCATACGTGTAGCAGTGTCAGTGTTTCAGCCCACTGGATTTTTTTTTTTTTTTTTTTGAGCGAGTCATTCATACTTGACAGGGATTGGGATCTGAAATTCATGCTGAAATATATCCTGCTTTAGAAAGATGTCTGGAAGCATTCTTCGATTCCTGGAAATGGCAATTACGAACACCTATGCAATGCAGAGGATAGGAAAGGTCAGCATCAAGTATTTCCGCCATGCAAGGATAAATAGCCGTCAAGAACGCCGACTTACATCTGTGCTTCGACGAGCACGTTCAATCTCCTTGCAAAGAATTGACACAGTAGATGACTGTAGCAAAGAGTCAACCCCACGGTCTTATGTAGTAGAGAATTCACTTGTAGTTAGTACATTATAGTGCTTGACAACCTCCACACACACTGCGCGATCGGAATAGTAGACTACCTTTCGCAATCGTGTCCAGATCTTGTAGGATCACAACACTGGGAGCCGATTGTAGGGCAATGTCGAACACTGTCCGGATATGCGATAGACCGGCAGCCTGGTCAGATTCCATGATATCGCGATCTGACAATGCGCGAGCAAGTGCTAACGGAAATATGCGCAATCCCAGGGTTCTACAGCATGAACTGATTAAACGCCAAAAATGGGAAAGTCAATACTACATACCAAACAGGCTTCTCAAGGCGAAACTTATCGCGTAGCTTGAAGGGAGGGTAGGTACATGAGGATGATTCTTACTGTACTAGTGTTTTCTTTCCAGAGCCTGCGACACCAGTTACAATAGCAGCTTTCTTGTTGGGAATGCCCAGGTGAGTGTAAGCATTCGCACGGCGAAAGGAATCGACTACGAGTATCCATGAAGAAGTTTCTCAGACAGAGGTCAGGCAAATGTGAAAGAAGAGAATTTCCGTCCAAAAGTCATCTGCCCGCAGATACACCATAGCATTACCTATAAACTTGCATATCTCCTGGGAAAGAGTCTCCATCCCAGCGCAGGTAATTGCTGCTACTTCTTGCTTCGAAACAGGCTCTTGACCGATTTCTAGCATCGTTTCCTGGCCAATAACCCCCATACGACAGCCCATTGTTGTCCCAAATTGTACGTCTATGACTCTGAACCGATGCGTCTGGGACTTTATCATTGCAGAGAACACGGATCCGATGCTGGCCTATCATAGTCCGATGTTGACAAAAAGTGAGTGCGAGTTTTGTGGTATTCGGCGCACTCAGGTAGTAGTTTCTCGCGATTATCGAACATGACTACGTGCCAGCTGGCCTTCTATCCTTTGTTTAAGCAGCCTCTCAGTCCAACCTCGATCCTTCCTCTTATGTCGCACAAGATTGGCATTGGTGGCGTCGGTTGGTCTGATCCAATGCGAAATGCCATTGCCGCCTTCGTTGTGAGGCAGGGGGACGACAGATATCTTTTTGATCACATCCACTAAAGCGACATTATTCAATTGAGCAGTTATGTTGTTAATGTTCAGCATGATGGTGTGCGTAAAGCTCGTGCCGAGTAAACGCGGGCGAGAAAAGCAGCGCCTAGCGGGGTAATGACATCCATATATTTACATGGCTCGTCAGCATGTATGCCGTCGACACGGACACGAAGCGGCTGTTGACCAGAGGAACTATCCGTCAGCCATGAAGCAAGGCATATCCCGCCTAGCGGTATGCTCTCGCAAGTAAAGCTCCTGAGAAAGACCTTGGCACCGTTAAACAGCAACGCGTCCTGCACTGAGACCATGCCCAAGGTCGGGACACGCAAATCGAACATAGTGTCTGGGTGCATCACGCAGCAGTCCTCCTGCGCCAGCCCTACGCTGCCTTTCGGCGACTGGATGACCAGCAGATCCATGAATGTAGTCTATAGCACTGGATGGAGATGCAAGAGATCAAAAGAAGCAATGGCTTGCCAGTCACTTTTTTATTTGCATAATTATTGGAGTTGATTTATTGTCCTGACTAGAGCTATCCTGCAGCGCCTCCAAGGCACCACGAACGCCTGTTTCTAATGATGGTGGCTAGGAGGCACGTAACCTCCCATGATCTCCCAGAGATTCTCCGTGAGGAGCCAGTAGATCTCGTGGTTAGCGTTGTGAGCTCGGATACCATGGTCGCTGTCAGTAAAGAAGCGCGACTTGTAGCGGTGATTGCCTGCGAGAGTCAGATGATCTATAAGCACAAACGCGTTCTGGACATGGACGTTGTCTGTAAAGAAGTGGTATCAAGGCACGCATCAGATAAGTACACCATCATCTTTTCATCAAAGTCCTATATGGATAAATACACAGACAAACATGAGGTGCCATCAACATCATACCGTCTCCAGTGCCATGGACCAAGAAGAATTCAGAGTTTTCAAAGCCGGTCATGTTGCTCACAGCGGTAGTCTCGTAGCCTTCAATGTTGGCTGAGGGCAGATTCATGTATCTCTCAGTATAGACAGAGTCGTAGAACCGGAAGTCGGTCACGGGCGCCACTGACATAGCTGCCTTGAACACTCCACTGTTGGCCTCCGTAACCTTGGCCGCCATAAAACCTCCATACGACTGTAAGAAAAAAAAAAAGAAAGCAAGAGAATGCGTTGCATATGAGTTGGCGATTCAACTGTGAACTTCTAAAAACATCCCTACATCATTCAGATACTGCAACGCATCACTCACCCAACCCCAGATAGCCAGTTTATCGGGATCAACATAGGACAGCGTTTTCCAATGCTTGCCAGCAGCAATCTGATCTTCAGTCTCAAACTTGCCAAGCTGGTTAACAACATTGATCCTAAAGTCGCGGCCACGGAAGCCAGTGCCGCGACCGTCAACAACGACTACGACGTACTTGAGTCGCTCCACAGATGACATGACGGCGCTATATCCAAGTTGAAACTGCGTATCAACCAATTGCGAGCCAGGGCCTCCATAGCTATGACATGGAGATAATAAGTGTACGCAGGAGAGTAAGTCTCCGGCTTGCCAATTTCATCAGCACCATGCCTCCGCTCGGGAACAGTGATCTCAATTGTAACTTACACTTGGAAAAGAACGGGATGCTTTTGCTCAGGAGAGAATCCGGGAGGCAAAAACTCCATGTAGTTGCATTCTGATATTGAAGGAGGCGGTTATTGATATGCACCAGTCATCAAGGCAAGAGAGGGTTGTTCAAACTGATACACATTTTACCTCGTCCGTTCAAGTTAACCGTCGACCACCGCCTGGTAGGAATCTGGGTCTCGTTGAGGAGCGCACGGAGGACAGCATTGTCCTCTACAACACTATCGAACTTTTCGTCATCAGTCTTCTTAACCTTCTGCCAGGGTACATCTGGGCCTCGGTACGAGAGCAGATAGTATCCAGCGCCAGTCGAGAACGAGGCGGTGTAGTAGCCAGGCAAGGTTAGATCTGTTAAAGGGGTTCGTACTGTCGATCCCATGGACACGCTATGGCGATAGTAGGAGAAATCCGAGTCTTAGTACAAGATCCAAATATGGTTCCAATCTTCACCGTTTTCAAAAGTACTTTTGCAGTAATAGAACACACCTGTAAAGATGACGCTCTATGCTAGACTTTTCGGTCGAGATGAAGTATACCAAGCCGTCCTTTTCGTTAACAGCTGCAATAGACTGAACTTCCCACTCTCCAGAAGTGAGCCATTTTGGTGCAGAGTTGTCAACAGGCGTATACAGTGCAACGTGATTGTATCCATTGTTGTTGGTGATGTCAAGATAGCCTCCTTCTGGGACCGTCTTGGAAGGGGCAACGTAACGAATGCTTTGGGTATTGTCGATCCAGCCGCCATCTTCCTTGCCAGCGTTCCATTCCCGAACAACCTTGCCAGACAACGTGGATGGATTCACGAGCACAATTTTCTCATGATTCTGAACTCTGTTATGCACTTTTACCAGGAGTGCATCGGATCCTTCAGTTGCCCATTTAACCTCGGCGATGATCCTGTTCTTGGGCTCGAAGACAATGTCAAGGTCAATGGGATCCAAGGGCTGCGCCAAAGTTGGGACGATACGAGACTTGAGGCTGTAGAGATGGAGATTAACAGTTGGGTTGGGGAAGCCGGCCTTAGGGTATTTCATCATAATGTCTCGCGGGTAAGCTGGTGCATCGATCTGGTTATCCATGTATAGGGAGTAGTGAAATTCGGGTACTTCCGTCTCGTCGAACCGCAAAAAGGCTATCGAGGTTCCGTCCGGAGACCACCAGAGGGCCGAAGGCGATGCGTAGACCTCTTCTTCATACACCCAGTCAGTGATGCCATTAAAAATACTGGGTGCGCCGTCAAAGGTAATCTGGTGACGCTGCGCTAGATCCTGATACACAAAGAGATTATTGTCCTGAACATAGGCCAAGCTGTGGCCCACAGGGCTCCACGAGACAAGCTCTACACCCGATTCGCCTGCCGACTCCAGAAGAGGTGCCAAGCTGTAGTTCTCCATGCTGTAAATGTAGTATGTGGCGTTGAAGGAATGACGCCATTGCTATCGTGCAGTGTAAGAACAACGAGCGGTCAATTGAAGGATAAAGAAGAAGAGAGGTGGCGTGTCTGAATCGATAGATAAAACAACGCGTAGTTTGGTCTTGACTGTACCTTACGACGGTTGGTTCCCAAGAGCACATATTTCTCATCAGGAGACACAAGGAACGAAAAGAACGGCATCCGCCTTCCATTGGTCTGCAATGTTACGGTGTTGTATTAATATATCAGTAGATCAACCGAACATGAACATCCTGCCGCAGACGGCACTTACATCTGTGACATTGGCGCCGGGAAGAAAGACTCTTGGCTCTGATCCATCTACATTTGTCAGAATAATGTCGCCTTTGGCATTGATGCGAGAGTACACTCCGTCGTCCCCTATGTAAGCGGAAGCAAGACACAGCTTGAGTCAGGGACGTTGATGCGGGAATATGTGCTACACGCGCTTTTCAGATAAGGAGACGATTGGGGCAGGTGTAGGTCATACCATAGGGCATCCAGGCAAGAGACTGAGCCTTGGGTGAAAACGACTGGTTGAACATATCTTCAAACTGGAAGGAAGGTCGCATGTCGGACATGCCCTCGTGCGAGAGACGGACTGCATGGTTTGCCGTTGATCCAAATGTCGAATGGAGTGAGTAAAGAGGAGGCAATAGGACGGAAAGAGCAGAGAGACATATGGCGGGTTAGACGAGTTCACGCGCCGACTCGTGGGAACACGAAGCGGAAAAGAAACTCTTTTTCAGTGCACGGCGCTGTCGGGGCCGGTTCTACGGTGGTACACATCCATTTATGGAAACCATGCATCCAGCGTTCACTCCGACCTGCCATCGAAGCCATTTTGGCAAACAAACAACGCCCAGTAGTGGCGCAAGGCCTCAACTCCAGGCCGTGCGAACATGTATTGCCAGTCTTACCCAGTCGGGTGATTCCGAGGAAGAGTGCAAAGCCAACCCAGAGAGCGATGAAGACGGCGAAGATGCCAAGAAAGATGCGGTTGCATCGTGTCATCTACAACGGATGAAGATAGAGCGAGAGAAATGAGTCCCAGGCCTGAGAGGCTGTGCCACGCCGTCGCTCTTCTTTGTTTTCCCATGTGGGAAAACGACGGATATTATACCTTGGGCTGGTCGAGAAAGAGCCCATTTGGCGAGGTGGCACGACGACCGCCACGGCGGATGGAGCCAGGGTGTTGTTTCTCGTTGTCGGAGGACGAATAGTGGCTGAAGTCGTCCTCGTCGTCATAAGAGTCCTCGCCGTAGTCAGCGTAGGGCTGGGCTGAGGGTCTCTTCTGGAGCAAGGACGACGACGATGGGCCTGCAGTCTGGAGCTGTTGGTCAAGCTGGTCGGAGGTGAGGACAGACTCCAGCCCGTCAAAGTCCTGGTAATCGTCTGCGGCGACTGTTTCATACTGCCCACCACGTGAACGGGTGAGATTCATTGCAACGGGTCAGTCAATGACGGGGGAATGAAGGGAGTGGAGGGGGAGGGGAAGTGAAGAAGAGACGCCAAGAGTAGTAGAGAGGAAGAGATGGAGAAATGGAGAGAAGGAGACAAGGAGGGACGGAGGGATGGAGGGATGGAGGGATGGAATGAAATGAACGAGCAAGCTGAGGCAGAAGGCTCTATTTGTTATTGTATCACTTGGATGTAATGATCTTGCTCCTGGGCCCGTAGCCCCTTGCTTCTGGCTTGCGTGCAACCACTGCAGTACGCATTATTATCCTGGAACGCTTTCCTCAAGGGGTCGAGAGTCTGCAATAAACGGACCCCATCAGTTGGACCGTCCACGCTGTTTATTCCACAATGAACGCTACATGCACATGCGTATTATTCCCACACCGAGCACTCATTCACAAGCTCAATCACATTCTCAAACAGATCGCGATCCTGCCTGCGCTGGTCTTGCTCCTGCGCCGCAGTGGGGCTCTGTTCCGCATCTGGTTCCTGGATCGAGAGCGCCAGCGACAGCACGACGGGTCGGGTCTCGGCCGGGTTTTGGTGGTGGATCATCTGCGATATGTGTGAGGCGTAGACCTGGTACAGCTGTGTCTTTTTCGAGACCGTGGACCCTGCTCCGAGCAGGAAGCTGGATGTTGTTGTTGCCAGGTCCGAGGAGGCCATTATGCTTGAAGTCAAGGACTGCTGGTCTACAGACGTGTGTATCTATTGGGTGGGGTCGTCAGCAGCAGTCTCGGTCTATCGGGTCTGCGACAATCGCTGTTCATGTCATAGCGATCCTGCTGGAGCGGGTCATACCAGACTGCCGACCTTGCCATACTGGCTGATGACAATGAGGATCTTGTCAGCAAAGGATGTGACGAGCACCTCTGTATGCCTGCCCTGGATGGTGCGGGCTGCCTGCTTGTTGATTAGCGGGAAGAGGTTGTCGTTGTGGTCCTCCATTGGCATGTTCTTCTCTTTCCTGATGTCGAAACGGAGGATTGCAATGAATGCAATAATGAACACGGTGTATAGTCGAAGGCTAGGTTGGCGTGGGAGCCACCCGAAAATGTGGAGGGAGCATAGCAAGATTCAAGGTCATTGGATGAATGATCTCCCACCGACTGATAAAAAAGAGTCATACACGTCTCGAATCGTGCGCACCGATAATATTTGATCTTCCACCCACCAGCCCAATCCTCCTCTCCTCTTTCTTTCCTTCTTCTTTTCTCCAACAGCTGCTTCGACAACCATCTCCACCACCACCCTACGGCACTCTCTCCAACAGCAACAATGGCTAACCAAATCCCGCAACCAACGTCCGCCCTCAACTGGGACAACCTCGGATTCAAGTGGGTTGACACCAACGGTTATGTCAAGTACGTCTTCAATGACGGCAAGTGGGACCAGGGCGAGTTCGTCCGCGACTCGTACATCAAGATGCACGTCTGCGCCCCTGCTCTCAACTATGGCCAAGAGGTACCAAGTCTTTGTCCTCCTGCTCCTGCTTGTCTGTAGTTTTCCTTGACTTTTTTTCTTTGCAATCCTAACACAATCCGATCTATCGCCCATCAATCACACCATGACAACAGTGCTTTGAAGGAATCAAGGCCTTCAGGTGCAAGGATGGGCAAATCCGTATCTTCCGTCCCGACGCGAATGCCAAGCGTATGCTGTATTCTGCCGATCTCGCCTGCATGGCCCCTGTACCCGAGGAGATTTTCGTCGAAGCCTGCAAGCGGGCCGTTGCCAATAATCTCGAGTTTGTGCCACCTTACGGATCGGGAGGTGCTATGTACTTGCGCCCTCTTTTGCTCGGAACCGGAGCAGAGATCGGTCTTTACCCTGCTCCAGAATTCACCTTTATCGTAATGGTCATTCCCGTCGGAAACTTCTACAAGTCAGGCGTCAAGCCTGTCGATTGCTTGGTTGTCGACAACTTCGATCGAGGTGCGTCACTCTCTTCGCCATGGACGTTGCAACCGCTGCGAATGTGTTCTGCCTTTCCAGATGTCATTTTTCAATAGCCAGAAAAGAGGAGAGGCGCTAATCTTTGAACAATTCTTGAATTCAATAGCTGCTCCCTTGGGCACAGGTGCTGCCAAGCTTGGTGGTAACTACGCCCCAGTCCTGAAGCATAGCAGTGCAGCCAAAGAGAAGGGATACGCAATCACGCTCCACCTCGATTCCAAGACTCATTCCAACGTAGACGAGTTCAGCACCTCCAACTTTGTAGCCCTGACCTATGCTTCACCCGAACACGACAACAAACCCGTGTTCTGTGCACCTGAAAGCCCTTCGATTCTCAACTCTGTGACAAAGCAGTCGCTTGTCAAGTTGGCCGAAAGCTTTGGATGGGCAGTCGACAAGCGAGTTGTGCCTTTTACTGATATCGAGAACAATCGCTTCGAGGAGATTGCTGCCTGCGGTACTGCTGCCGTCATCACGCCCGTCAAGTCTATTGAGCGTCAAGGCGTCGCCACCCGTATCGGTACCCCTGCCACTCGCGATGCCATTGGCGCTGGATTCCTTCGACTTTTCACCGCTATGCGTGGTATCCAGAATGGCGATCTCGAGGATCCATATGGATGGATGCAGCCCGCCGAAGGCATTGCTCCTCGCCATGAGGCATGATTGTAATATAAAAAATAAATGTTTGATGGTCTTGTTTTTAACGCAAGATCAAGGTGATATTACACTATGAGTCTAGTCTGAAGTAATCTCTCCTTCCTCCAATTCGCCGTCTTCGTGCTCTGCAAGGTTGAAGTCGGGAGCAGGAACCGTCGCTTCTGCCTGTCTTGGGCCATGTGGCGGTTGCTCTCCAAAGGTGGTGGTGGAAGCGGGTTTGTTCAGGCCAATGTCGACTTCCATATTATTCGCTCCGGTGTTTGGTACACTTGGCGCATGTGGATCGGAGAGTTGTGCAGAGTATGGTATTGCCGGTGCCTGGGAAATCGCCAAAACCGGCTCTATTGCATCGTCTTTTCTAGCAACGTCCGTTGATGGGGCGGCGTTAGGGCGGTGTCTCAAGTCGGTATTAGTGCCAGACTCAACCTGCTCCTGCAAAGGCCGAGTCGTCGAGGAAATTGACATAGTTGCTGGTGTCATCCCTTTCAAGCCATGCTGTGAATGAGATTCTGTTGACATGGTTTTGTCAGCGTCTTTGGCGACCCTGCTGTCGGTACTTGGTGACGACCCTGCACCCGGCAGATTTGTGGAACGCTGCTCTGTCATAGGTCTCCAAAAGAGTCTGCTCACCACGCAAAACACTCCATCTTGTTGTACTTCCAGAGATCCAGACACAGACGGTCCGGATAACGCCGCATTAGAGGACCCTGTGCCATCTCGCGCCATATCATTGGCTCCGACATCCTCTGTATCCATCGGCATGGTAGTCTCCGAGGTAGGCTTGGAGGTGTCGATAGTTGGCCTTGTTCGTATGGGGTACTGTGGGCTTTCGCTAGTTGGCTCCACGCCTTCCATCAAAGAGCTGGTATTGCTCTGTGCCGTGCTCTGTTTCGCTCTCTGGCTAGGTTGTACAACGACACCACGCTCAACCCATTCAAAGTCCTGCCAATCGAGGTCTTCATATAGCACTTCTGTTAAATTAGTCGAGTCCAGGGGATAACTGGCCTTACTCCAGCCGGAAAGTGATGTCCGAGGAGAAATGACAGCGAACCGATATTGATCGAATCTTCGAGCGTTTGTTCCTGCGTGATGCTGTAAAGAAATCTCGTATCGCTCTTCGTCGTTCTCCAGTATCAACACCTCCTTTTTTAACCTCCAGCTAGTCCACTTTCGAGATAGACCGTCATGTCGGTCCATGACGAGTTCGGGTGAGTATTTGAAGCTAAATGAGATAAAAAAAAAACACAGTTAATTGTGAAGCCGGACTCTACTAGAAGTGATGTACGCTCCAGTGATCAATTAAAAGGGTTTCCCCATCAGGGCGACGATAGCTCACCATGGATCTCCTTGATGAGTAAATTCAAAAGTTGCTGTTCGCATCGCTCTCTCGTTTTGAAGGCTTTCCGTATTTTCGTCACGGATATTGGCCAGAACGCGCAAGCGTTCCTGGCTATATTCTCTCATCCGGCGCTTGCTCTGACTTCGGCCACGATTCAATGCCTCTCCAGGACAAAGTTTCCGAATCGACTCGATCTTGAGGCTGACACCGTCGTGTCCAGTATTCCATGTCCGACTCTTTATGCGATGCCGGATTGATCCTTGGTATTTGATCAGTTTCGGGACCACGCGCAATGTGACTGCAAGATCATAGCCAGGGCAAATATGTTTGATTGGGTCTGACACAAAGTTATGCTGCTGACTAGTGGGCTGAAGCGAGTCCTGCTCACTGCTATGTGCGCTGACAGGAGGTATGAAGAATCCCCCATGTATCAGCACTATGAGACATAATAAATCCATCAAGCAAGGTCAGTAGTTTCGTTTAACAGTAGTTCCTCGAACACTCTGCATTGAAAAGGTAGACATGAATGAAATATAGTCACTTACTCGCAACAACATCCGAATCATCGGTGTATATGTCAGTACCCCAAAGCTCGCGTTTCTTTACTTTGACATTATCATACGTCAAATATGAAGATGCGATGCGGACCTCCAAAACAGAGTTCTCTTTCCCCTGCAGCGTGGGCAAAAGTAGTGTAGGGTCGTATCGGTAATACCCTATAGCATCGATCGGATGAAAAAGAGCCACGCGTCAGAAAGAGTGAGCAGTGTTGTTTGTGCTAAGGTTACGGCCCCAGAACAGAATTCACCATCGATAAGTATCGCCGGTTAATAATAAAGTGTTTATATACGACAAGATTACCCAAGAATAGTTCAGGGCGGTCATCCATCTTTAGATTTGGATCGTTCTTGACAATCAATCGCGGATGGTGAGTAACAGCAGAAGAGGTGAGGGGAGGCAAGGGTGTGGACGATGGCATTCCTGGAGTATGCCCCTGGTGACCATTGGATGAATAGTGCATATTGCCATTCACGGCGATCTGATGCGCCGTAGTGGCGTGTTGATTTGGTGAATACGAGCTTGGTCGTCCAGCCATTGGCGAATGCTGGCTATCACTTCTGTAAGAGCCAGGGTGGGCGTGAGGATCATGTTGATGGGCATGGGAAACGCCTGAAACAGAGCCAAGTCCCGGAAGTTTGCCATTCATGGAGCTCACTCCTCCTATTCCATTGACTGGCTCTGGGAGAGGTCGAACGCCTATTGGTGAGGCCAGACGATGACGCTGGCTCCCGTACCCACTCACACCACCAGACTCCATAACCTCATCCGCCGAGTATTCCTTGCCAGTCGTGACTCTGGTAGAATCTTGACTACTTCCTGCGAGCTGATTATTTTCAGGAACTGCACGATTGAATCCGGAATGACTTTGTTGCACCGAGGTGGCCTCTGCTGGATCTCTGATACGATGTGCACCTCCGGCGCCTCCTACTGGGCGCGGCGAGATCGATGACGCTGACGACTGTCCTGACGTCTGGGCAGGCTGCGACACTGAGGATGTCGTATGGCCTTGCGAGGGTTGCAGTGTGTGGATCGATTGCAAAGACGGATGTGCTGTTATTTGAGGTGCTTGTGGAACCGGCCGTGGCGAAAGTGGCGAGGGATTTGGAGGCGGAGCTTCGAATTGGTCGAATAAATTCCTCGAAGTACGCTTCCCATGCTCCAGCCCCAGCTCACTGTCGTCGTCATTGCTAAGCAAAAGAGCTGAAACAGACATAGTGCTTCGTGACGGTCGGGCACTCTGCGAGGGATCAATCTCTGTATGTGCAGCCGAGAGAGAGTTAAGAGCAGGTAGCGAGTGAACAAGCATTGGCTTGCTGGCTCCGGCACTTAGATTAGATGGTGCAGATTCCGTGAATGGTGGATGCCCTGTTGAGATGAAGGTCGCCTCTTCGTTCGTTGACTTAGAACCGTTCTCAGTAGTCCCCTGCGTGATTGCGGGAGGTTCAGCTTCTTTGCCGTTGTTTAGTGCAGCATCGTTTTCCAGGGCTTCTAATGTTGTCACGAGTGGCTCTGAGAGGGAGGACACCAATAGGATTGAGTCGGATAATTTAGCAACGGCAGGTCCTGCATCTGTTGCCGTCAACCCCTGAGCGGTGTCCTGGTCAGCAGCATTTCTGGGCTCTGCGTGGCCAACTTCGTCGCTGGATGGTTTGACCAGAATGTCGGATTCCGGGTTTGACGACTCGGAGCCTTTATCCAGATCCCAATGAAAATGGAGATTGAAATCGACTATTAGTACCGGTGGTTTATACAACAGCTTTGAGTAACTTAAGCGCTCGCTCATGTGCCACGAGCGAGGACGTACCATTGTAAACGCTGACAAAAGGAACCTCTGCTGGCGGTAATTCCTGATCAACGTTGTCGCTGAGGCCGTCTAGTTGTAACAAAAGTGGGTTAGACAACAGCTTTGGCTGGGCCGACGTATGTTAGACTGAACTAGGTGTCGACTTCAGATTCGTTTCACATGCGATCCACACCTTTCGGCTTTCCATCTCCGTCGATTTGTTCGGCCGACTCTGTATCGACCTTTGAACCCTTGGAGGCGTTAGCGCTTGGGTCAGATGCACTGATGGAAGTTACCGTCGCTTGTAATAGTGGACCCTCGGAAAGCCCAAGGTCTGCAGTATCTATTACCAGAGTGGAAGGATGGGATGGTAGTATGGGATCATTGGATCAGCTGAATGAAGTTTGATGAAGTCAGGACTGATTGCACATATCCTATTTCGCATGTCATCCTTGCCTTTCACTTTGTCGTCCTCATCTATTTTCTCCACCCACTCTGTGAATCCTTTCGTTTCCTTGGACGGATCAGTTATATCTACGGAGGGTGAATATCCAGCTCCAGACACGTCTGCTTCCATAGTCATCTTGAGTCTCTTGTTTGCCTCGCCAGTCGACTGCTGATTCTCAGCATGCCTATGCGCATCAGTACTTGACACAGAATCCACTGCAGTCGACGGAGCCTCTAATTTGGTGGAGTCCACATCCATTGGTAACGCGTCGTCTGCATTATGAGCGGTTGAGTGCACTGCACTATCCGCCAACCCAGCCGAGGAATTCTCCGCTTGTTCTTGAGAATCGTCATTTGGCCGCTTCTTGGTCTCCATTACAATCTTTTCAGCACGCCAGGCGCACAGTTGCTGTGGTGTATGAATGCGTGAGGGTGTGTAAGTGGACCCGAATCCAATGTGTCCTGATTGCCAATGCCAAAAGTTCTGGTTGAGGTATAAACGCCACTCTTTTTTGACAAGAGGACACGTTGGCCAGAGGAATGGATCGGTTGTGGTTGTTTGAATTAGATTGAGATGATGGAACGAGAATGAGTTTTTCAATGGAGAACAGTTCAATCCTGAGACAACGATTGTAGCTCGATGAGGAATTGAAGCAGATTAAATTTTAATGTAGAGATGTTTGCTCCGATGAGTGCTCAACAAAGTGCACTAAGACGCGTGTGGTCACGTGACAAAAATTACATGACGTCATAACTAGCTTTTTTGCATTGGTTTGAAAATCCATTTAATGATACACGCAAGAGAATAGAGTAGTAGGGGTGCGATGAGCCGGTTGCAAGGGTTTGGTATGTAATACAAGTTCAGTGAACGAAGAATGGTAATGAAACAATAAGAAAAAGAAACTAGAAACGGATATTGTTTGCTTTGTCGACCGGGCGCTGGTCTTTTTTCCTTGAATGTTCTTTACAACTCCTGAGAGGCAACGCCACCCTTCTTGGTCTTCTTGGGCAAGAGAGAGTCGTGGATGTTGGGCAAAACTCCTCCCTGGGCGATGGTGACGTGTCCGAGCAACTTGTTCAACTCCTCGTCGTTGCGGATGGCGAGCTGCAAGTGGCGGGGAATGATACGGGACTTCTTGTTGTCGCGAGCGGCGTTACCGGCCAACTCGAGGATCTCAGCAGCCAAGTACTCGAGGACAGCGGCGAGGTAGACGGGAGCACCGGCACCGACACGCTGGGCATAGTTGCCCTTGCGGAGGTGACGATGGATACGACCAACGGGGAACTGAAGACCGGCCTTGGACGAGCGCGAGGTCGAGTTCTTGGGAGCCGAAGCAGACTTGCCGCCAGATTTACCGCCAGACATTGTGAAGAATGAAGTTGTGTTGAGTGTTTAGGTCGAGGGTGTTGCAGAGGTTGTAATTCCAAGGAGAATTAGCAATTAAAAGCGAAGGTGGATTAGAAAAGATGGAAGAAGAAAAGAGCGGGGACAGCCACGAGTCTGTCGTATATATACGAGTTTTGAGTTTGGGTGTGGAGTTTGTGAGAGTCCTTTTTGCGTTTTTGGGGGGCTGTTAATCGATTGAGATGATGATGGACAGGACGAAAATCAATTTTCAATTTGAGATGAAAATATTTTAGGGATGAGGACGCGTTCTACAACAAGTTAAGACAAATCATGCACTAATGGAGCGGATTCGGCTTGCGCTCTGACTTTGCTTAACTCCCCAGCCAATGACAGCCGCAAGTCGCGTCAAGGCGCGAGGTTTACTTGAATTGTTAAAATTTTTTTGCCTTGCTCTCCAAAAAAAAAATTCAAATTTGGCTGAACTTTATATTGTTGCATGCTTCTGGCAAGGCACGGGCAATCGACACGTTCAACCAATTTTTCGTATAAAACGGTCGAGGCTCGCCTCTCGATTCCTTCCATTTCCTACTTCTGGCCACCGATACCGTCGTTTACCATACACAACCTCATCAACAATCAACATGCCACCAAAGTCCGTCGCTGAAAAGAAGCCCTCCACCGGAGGCAAGGCCCCCGCCAAGACCGCTGCCTCTTCTGAGAAGAAGGAGCGCAAGACCAAGTCTGAGGGTGGCAAGGGTCGCAAGAAGACTCGCTCCGAGACTTACTCGTCCTACATCTACAAGGTCTTGAAGCAGGTTCACCCCGACACCGGTATCTCCAACAAGGCTATGTCCATCCTCAACTCGTTCGTCAACGACATCTTTGAGCGCATTGCTGGTGAGGCCTCCAAGCTTGCTGCCTACAACAAGCGCTCGACCATCTCCTCGCGCGAGATCCAGACTGCCGTCCGTCTCATCCTCCCCGGTGAGCTCGCCAAGCACGCCGTCTCTGAGGGTACCAAGGCCGTCACCAAGTACACCTCCTCGAAGTAAAAACAGGATTGGAGAAAAAAGAAAAGCAGTGCATTGGAGCCAGTATTCATCGAGAGCTGGTTTCTCTGCAGTCTATTTTTCACCAATTCAGCGGCTGGATTTCCCTTGCTGTCTTTTTACATCTGTTTTATAATTACCTCTTTACCCTCATACACTGGACGGTCGCTCGTGTTTAATAAGTCTTGGTATTAAGTTAGCTTCCAGCGCCTTCACCCCTATCCCAAATTGTACATCATAGCTTGCTTTCTTTTTGTAGAAACATTAAAAAACATTACCAAAAAAAAAAAGTTCCTCGTGCCCCGTGGCGAAGCTTTCTGTCTTCACGACTTGAACAGATTAAGCCCGTGCGGCTTTGCCACTGAGCTTTACTATTAGTAAGTGCTATACACAGATATTACGCTATGTGTTGAGCAAATAAGCGACAATGATAGACATGTCCACGAAACATGGTTTGTTTTCGTTTGTATTTATTACAACCTGTTTTCGAGGGAAGCTAAAGACCGTATGAGGACAATTCCTTAAGCAACCAACTGAACGGCACCACCGACAGCCTTGATCTTCTGCTCGGCGGCACGGGAGACGTAACGAGCCTTGACAATGACGGGCTGCTCGGGGAGACGACCCTTGGCAAGGACCTTGCCGTATCCAGCACGGAGAGTGTCAATGACGGGAACAACCTCAGTGTTCTTGGCAGCGTTCTTGCGGGTCTGCTCAGAGACGAGGGTCCAGAGAGTGTCCAAGTTGACAATGGGGCAGTGCTGTCCGTTGCGGGTCAAGTGGAAGCGACGCATACCGACCTTACCGAAGTATCCGGGATGGTACTTGTCCATGTTGATACGGTGATGGTGCTGACCACCAGCAAGACCACGACCACCGGGATGCTTACGGTGCTTGCCTGGAATATGCCAAAAAAACAGGAACGAGGGGTCAATATGTGTCGGACCTCAAAGTGAAATGTGTACTGTGGACGCTGATCCTCTTTATCTGCTGGTCCATTGATGGCGAACATCCATATTGATAGCATTTTTCCGAAGGTGACCAGTCCATGAAGTTGGCGTGCGATATGCTGCTGAGGAAAATCCCAACCACGAATCACTGTTCAACAGTTTGTTGATCATGAACGGATGAGCCAAGTCCTGACGTCGTATTCATGCACAATCAAGTCGGTGCTTAGGAATGGATGAACGACAAAAAATCGCTTCCTGCATCCGATGAAAACTATACAGCGATCCTACTGATGCGTAGCAACCCTCGCTTTCGAAGTGTAACCGAGATGTTGGAAGCGTGCTTCAGTGAATCTCTAATCGATTTTCTTTGATCGCTATCCAGATTCGATCGCGTACTGGCGCGAAGAAATTGTTGTTTTTTCCACTCTGTCCATGAACGCCTTGCCCCACTCTCCGGGTCTTCCTGGTCTGTGATTGATCAGAGTACTCACCAACACGACCGTGACCGGCAGAGACGTGACCTCTCTTCTTGCGGTTATGATGCAAACGGGTAGGCTAAAAACATGGAATTCATAGTACGGTTGTTAGCATTCATCAAAGGTTGGTCTCTTGATCGTCTGTGCACATGTTGATGATCCCCATCCGTTAATCCATGAAAAATAGGCGCTGTTTCATGAGACCAAAGACAATCCCGGTTGCAACTGATCAACATGACGGTCCTCCGCGGTTTGCACGCCTGATTGTCGAAAGCTGCAATGGATGGCACCATGGATGGATTGTTGCTGCCCGAGATTGCTGGATGTTGTCCACGATAGATTAATTCAGCACTGAAATCCACGTGACTAACCATTTTCAGAGAGATAAAATAAGAGAGGGAAAAAAATGAGCCTGCCACGAGTGCGAAGAAGTAGTCCAGCTGAGACTAGTCCGAGCGAGCCAGACAAGCCACCTGACCGTTTTTCAGGTTCGATCGATGTTAGCGAGTGACAAGGCGTGCCTTTGGAACACTCCATCCATCTTCATTATTCTATCACATCATCACATCCAATCACAATGTCTGCTGAGGCTATGGTCTTTTTGTTCGGCGTCATCGTTGGCGCCGGTCTTTTGTTTGTCAAAGTCTTCTTTGTAAGTGACGTCAGGCTTTCTCTTTGCCTCCGTACTTTGCTGGCGCTTTGCGCTCAACCTTGGACTTGACGGATGGTTGGCGCGTTGAGAGACATGTGTTTCGCGAATCGTGCTTACTTTCGTTGCGCTGCTTGGGGCATGACTCTGGCCTTTCGTCTAACATTAATTCTTTCTTACCGTTGTGCCTCATTTAGGTCATCTTGATCAGTGACCTCGAGGTACACACGTCATCTACTTCTGCGTTTACTTGACTCTGCCAGTTTTTGCAAGGCCGAATATCCAAGGACATGAGATCGAGGGGCATGCAGCGATTAATCGGTCACCCGAGTATTGTGTTGACGATTCTCTCCTGTTAACCTGTCCCTTATCTACTGAATAGGTTGATTACATCAATCCGATCGAACTTTGCAACAAGCTGAATCAGGTACATGAGTAATAAGTGGCTGCGTCTATGGAGAATGAACTCGCCTCTGATCAATTGATTCATCATGTCTTTCGTACAGTTTGTGCTGCCTGAGATGTTTGTTCAGGCTTTCATGACCTTCGTCTTCCTGATCAGCGGACAATGGATCGCCACAGCTTGGAACCTACCCCTGGTTGCCTACAACGCAAACAAGTATGCATGCATTCAATTTCTGAGGAAAATGAAAAGTCGATGACGCGTTTATGTTGCATACGTGTACAAAAGTAGGCGAGCGTGATCTAATGGTATTGTCTATTGTTTCTTTGTTTCTTTACACCTGAAAGGGTCATGAACGGAAAGCACATGTTCGATGCAACAGAGATCTTCCGTACACTGGGTCAGCACAAGAAAGAGTGCTTCATCAAGCTTGGATTTTATCTTTTGAGCTTTTTTTACTATCTCTACCGGTATGTATCGCGTGCGATTACCGATATTGTTCCAAGAATTGGAAATGAGACCAACTAACTCGTGTTGTTCTTATCGTTATTAGCATGATTCTGGCTTTGGTCAACGACTCTTAGTGATAGTCAATATGGCAGGCATCGTATATACACATGCTTCGGATAATAAAATAATACAAAGAAAGACCTTGTCCTCGTTTTGAAGCCAGAAAGGCAGGACGCGATAACGCTTTATTCTGTTATTTGAGCAACTTTGAGCGCAGCCATTCCTCAGTCAATACTTCGGCATCCTGGAGATCAAGCACCTTTCCGAGGCCGACTTTGTTCTGGAAATATGTCTTTGCGCTGGCGTAAAGCATGTTGAGCTCGGGCTTTACTCCAGTAGGTGAGTAATACAAGAATACTAGGGGGTACGAGAGGCGTCCATCTTCGTGCTTCAGCTGTGTGGTGCAGTTCAAGAAGGGAAATGAGTTGCCACATTACGCGTTTGGTGGCCAATCAGATTCCAGGCACGACCATGACGATTACCTCGAAGCTCAACACAATGTACCGAGGAGTGTTTTCTGGGAGAAGATCAGCAAGCTCCTCCAGAGTCAATGAATCTTCATCCTCATCCTCTTCGATGAGTAACTTGTTCTTGTCAATTTTGCCTGAATGACGGGATTGGCAAAGTGCGCGCTGTTAGCCATTGCAAGAAACAAGTTGCATGCATGCATGGCGCAGGCGCTAAATCGAGAAGCAGCCCATACAGATGAGGGCGGCATTTCCTTGGGATCTCTTGGCAAAACGAAATGCCTCGATCTTCTCAACGAGACTGGGATCAACTTCGCAAGTGCTGGACATGATGACAATGAATGGATGACAATGTATACAAGTTGAAGTTGTAACTGAGACGCAATACGCAATAAAATGATAGTGACGGCATTCTGGTTGGTTGGTTGGTTGGTTGGTTGGTTGGTTGATAATGCTTTATTTCTGATCGTATTTTCTGTCGAGCATGTGCTCAACTTTCAAAGCAAACACACCCAAAAAAAAAAAAAAAACGACCTTCTAATAAGGATTGCTGTGTGAGGATTAATGTTACAAAGAGGGTGGGATTATAAAGACAAGCGAAACAAAAGGTGAATTGCAAAGGCACAATTTAAGTGCGCTCGCCACGGAGTCTGCGGGCAAGGTGGATATCCTTGGGCTGGATGGTGACACGCTTGGCGTGGATGGCAGCCAAGTTGGTGTCCTCGAAAAGCGAGACAAGGTAGGCCTCAGAGGCCTCCTGAAGGGCACCGATGGCCGAGGACTGGAAGCGGAGATCGGTCTTGAAATCCTGGGCAATCTCGCGGACAAGACGCTGGAAAGGGAGCTTGCGGATCAAGAGCTCGGTCGACTTCTGGTAGCGACGGATCTCACGAAGAGCGACGGTACCGGGGCGGTAACGATGGGGCTTCTTGACACCTCCGGTGGCGGGGGCGGACTTGCGGGCAGCCTTGGTGGCGAGCTGCTTGCGGGGGGCCTTGCCTCCGGTGGACTTGCGGGCGGTCTGCTTGGTACGGGCCATTGTTGTTTTATGTGAGTGGGGGAGTGATGTGAATGAGATTCGAGTTGAAGATGAGCGAGGAAGAGAGCTGATTGCGAAAACTCAATGGACCGTTTTATATCAAAAAGCCACAGGATGCCAGGGACGCGTCGTTGTGTGGTGTTGTGGAGAGACAAAGAAGCCAGAACGCGACGATTGTTGTGTTTTTGTTTTTGGAATAATTTTCATTTTGGGACATCATTTTTACGCGATTCTGGAAATTTGTCTGTTAATGCAAGGAGCTGCTGCTGGGAGCAGCTCCATTGCAATTAAGGATCGGCTAAAAAATTGTAATTAGAGAAGGCTCTGAAAACGCAATGCCAAAATTAACTTAAGCGATCGCACCGCGTTTTCAAAAATTTCAAAAATTTAAGCGAAAATTCATTTGGAGACCAAATTTTAGGATCTGTTGCCAGAGTGCAGAGTGCAAAAGACAGTCTTCAATTTTCCTTTAAAAGGACGTTCACCTGGCCGTCAGACCTCCTTTTTCTTTTCGTGTCCACTCACTCGCAACACGCAGCGTATCTCTCCCTCTCTCCCCTTTTTCAAACTACTCACTCTCACACAACATGTCTGGCCGCGGTAAAGGAGGAAAGGGTCTCGGAAAGGGCGGTGCCAAGCGTCACCGCAAGATTCTTCGTGACAACATCCAGGGAATCACCAAGCCCGCCATCCGTCGTCTCGCACGTCGTGGTGGTGTCAAGCGTATCTCCGGCCTCATCTACGAGGAGACCCGCTCCGTCCTCAAGGTCTTCCTCGAGAACGTCATCCGTGATGCCGTCACCTACACCGAGCACGCCAAGCGCAAGACCGTCACCTCGCTCGATGTCGTCTACGCTCTCAAGCGCCAGGGCCGCACCCTCTACGGTTTCGGCGGATAAATGGCTCGACTGGTCTTACCATCGCTGCCTGGTCCTGCCTGCCTCTTGCTCCGCTTTTTATTTCCATTCTCTGTTATATGTATAGAACCAAACCCTCGCTACCCTTTGTTCGCACCCATTACTGTTTAATCCTTCCGGAACGCAGGCGGTCAACTTATCTTTGCCACTGTACCTGGCTCTTGTAAAATAAAATAAATCCTTTTGCAAAAGCGAAAGTAAAAACATGTTGGATTTACTTTGTCTCCTGCGTATTGCATTGATGCTGCAGGTCACGGCGGTGGCTGGGGCATGGTGTCGATCAGATTGAAAGATCACAATCTGATAGTGGAGTTGAACACGAAATCACTGGGTTCAAAGATTAAGCATAGGGCTGACTAACCCAGTTTTTGTGCGTCAGCTAAACCGTCAACCCGATCTCTCCCTCTCTCACTTTCACTCTGACTCTCACTTTTTCTCTTCCCCATTCCCTCTCGCTCTCGCATTGCCTGCTTCAGACCAACACTCCAATGACAACCGCAAACTACACCGTGCTCCAGAGCGACGAACAGTTTCCCGAGGTCTTTGACCCCGCCTCCACCACCATCTATGCCCTCAACTTTTGGGCTGCTTGGGCCCCCCCATGCGCCCAGATGAACGAAGTTTTTGAGGAGCTTGCAGCCAAGAACTCTGCCGTGAAGTTCATCAAGGTAAACGTCACGGTCGAGAATCTAACTTCGATGTCCAAACTTCTCTGACCTACTGACCTACTGTCTTTCGCTCATGGCATTCCTAACACTTCTTTCTACATTGACTTGTTACAACAGATTGAAGCGGAAAAGTTCCCTGACATTTCTGAGGAGTATGAGATCGCGGCCGTACCTAGCTTTGTTATTGTGAAGGTAATTCGAAAACAGACCATAGACATGGCAGCCTTAATCGGACCTTCCTGTTGACTGGCAGCAACGCTGCCTCAGATTTGTCAAAGCTTTTCCAGTTGCGCAGTTTCAGATCTGACATCCACAATATCCAACGTTGCTTGTCTAGGAGGGGAAGGTCATCGATCGTGTTGAAGGTGCCAATGCGCCTGAGCTCTCAAAAGCTATTGCAAAGTACTCAGGGTCGGCCTCGTCAACTGCCGCCTCCGCCTCAGCAGCTGGCAGCAATGTTGCACACTCAGTCGCGCCACCATCTTTGTCGCCAGAAGAGATGAACGCCAGACTCAAAGAATTGACGAGCAGCTCAAGCGTCATGATCTTCATTAAAGGAACACCCACCGCACCCCGATGCCAATTCTCTCGCCAACTTCTGGAGATCCTGACGGCCCAAAACATTCGGTTCAGCTCTTTCAACATTCTTGCCGACGATGAAGTTCGACAGGCCATGAAGTCGTTTTCAGACTGGCCGACATTCCCTCAGGTACGGTGCATTTCTTTGACTATGTTGCGTCTAATCTTCAATATACTCGAAGGACAAGCACGATACTGACTCTTTAATTACATTGATATATCGCTACTGCTTTGATGTATGTACCAAATATGCAGGTATATGTTAAAGGCGAGTTCGTTGGAGGTTTGGATGTTGTCAAGGAAATGGTCGCCTCAGGGGAGTTCCAAGCCTTGGTCCCCGCGGAAAAGGATCTTAAAACCCGCATGGATGAGCTAGTCAACAAGGCCCCGCTTATGATCTTTATCAAGGGAAGCCCGGAAACCCCTCGCTGCGGCTTTTCAAAGTAAGCATTGTATTAGTCAATGTACTAGTTTGCAAACATATGCGTTATTCCGCGGTGCACTCACAAACAGTTCTTTTTTTTTTGCCACAGGAAATTGGTGGCGTTGTTGGCTGATCAAAGCGTGACATACGATTCCTTTGATATTCTGGAGGATGACGACATTCGCCAGGGCCTCAAGACCCATGTCGATTGGCCAACATTCCCTATGGTCTTTTTCAAGGGAGAACTCTTGGGCGGTTTGGACATTATTACGGAAATGGTGGAAAATGGAGAGTTTACGCAGGTTGTGGCCGAGGTTAAATCGCCATCGCAATAGATAGGGAGCACATAAAAATACAATATGGGACTTTCATGCTTCAACGTAATACGTCCCCGATATTGACCTAACAAGGCACAACGAGAAGAAACATAGTATCATATGGCTGTCAGCCCGTCAACTGTTGTCGTTTCATTCCAGAAGTTGGCTAGCTGTAGATTTTCGCACATTATGCATGTAACGTCCAATGTAGGTAAGCAGACCTATTACACCATCGCACATTATCATCGCGAGAAGTAAAAGCAAACCATTCACAGTACTGTATCTCTGAGATAAATACAGGCCGGTTCATCGACCGCGCGCATGCGGGATACTAATGGATAGAGTACAATCTAGTTGTATCATGATCACGATCACGACTATCCGCCACTCAAGGTTGTCCTGTGTTACAAACTCAGTTTGCTTTGTCCTCGTCTTATCAAAAAATCTCAGGCACCAACGTGTGAGATCATCAAGGATCAAGACACCGAAGACATGGTGCTAATCGAGCTCAAGCCTGGATCGTTCTGCGTAGATATCACATCCAACATCGTCAACAAGAGATTCACTGAAACAGGAGAAGACACAAGGCTGTGTTTGACCGTGGGGTCCTGCAGTTGCACATTGTAAATACTAACACTGGCATTTATTACAAGGTGATGCTATAATAGAGGAGCTGGATTGGTAGGGGTATATACTAGAGATTCAAACTACAGTTTTCTCACTAGAATCTTTGGATTCAGATATCTGGCAGTTGGAAGAATTATCAGTATCGTCTGGATGGCCCACGATCTCGTCATTGAGCTCAGTGTCCGCTTCGGTCATTGACGTCTTTACGGGGTCACTGTTGGCTGCCAAGATGATGGTCAAGACAAGACCAACTCCGGATATGACGGCGACCGTGTAGAAAGCTGCCTGATAACCGGGAAGAAGGTCAGCGCCCACAGCGGTGGCTGGATTACGAGTATTGGCGATGATGTTGGAGATGGCAATACCGATGGGAGCACCGAGCTGAAGTGCGACGTTGTAGACTGCAAAAAAAAAAAAAAATTAACATCCAATGACAGGACAAGATAAGGAACAATGCAAGAGAAGTCTTTGAAGGATGCTTACCAGCACCGACAACACCTTGGTCCTCGTCATTGGCATCAGCGACCGAATTGATCTGGCAACAGAGCCAGATTGGTGCCATGCCCAAAAAGTTCAAGATAAGCGAAGGGAAAGGGATTTCCCAGTACGTAGAATCGACTTTGATCTGGGCCCAGACGATACCGGATGCAAGGAAGAAGAACCACCCGATGATTAGCAAGATCTTTGTCCTGACCATGGTCACCAACTTTGTCAGCGCGATGATAGTGACAATGACGCCGACGCCGTGGATGATGTAGGCAAACGACGTATGCAAGGGAGTGTATCCGAGTACGTTCTGTAGGACCAATGACGAGAAAAAGATCATTGCATTCATCGCGGCAGAGACACAAATGATCGTGACACACGAGGCGACAAGGCGACGAGATCGCCAGATACGGAAAGGCATAATTGGGTAATCAATTCTTGTCTCGACCACGACAAAGACGATCAAGAGGACAAGGCCTACGATCAAAGGTGTAAGGGTGGAAGCGGCTTTCCAGCCTGAGGCGGGACCCTCGCTGAGATAATAGATGATTGCCACAATGCTGAGAGTGAAAGAGAGGACTCCCAGAATATCGACCCGGCGGTCTGAGGCCTTGGATTCGCCCTTTTCTGCGGGGATGACAACAACTCCGAGGAACGCCGTCACGAATCCAATGATCGCGGTCAAGTAGAAGATCCATCTCCAACCTGTTCATAGATCATTTTTCAAATGGAATAAGGGCTTGTCAATAGTTTTGCGAGGCGTCCATGGGACATGTAAATTACGCGTTTTATGACATGGCCTTCGTTCGCCTTCTCTTGCTTACCGATAGTAGATCCAAAGATACCCCCGAGAAGAACGCCGAGGACCGATCCAACCGCGCCGGTACCGCCAAAGACAGCCAAAGCCTGTGTACGCTCAGGTCCAGCGGGGTACGTGGTTGTCAGAATTGCAAGTGCACTTGGCACAGTAAATCCAGCACCCATGCCTTGCAATGCACGGCCCACGGACATGATGATGGGATCTTTGGCGAAGCCATTGACCAATGCCCAAATTGAAAACCAGGTCACGCCGATGATATAGATGCGACGGTGGCCGAATAGGTCACCAAAACGACCACCGATCAAGAGGAAAGCTCCGTAGGCAAGTGAATATGCAGATGTGACCCTTTGGGAAGGAAGACAGGGGACGAGATGTAAGCGAGGGCTGCTGGGGATATTACGACGCATAAACGATGTGTTCTAGGCTTACCATTGCAGCTGATCGACTTTGTATCCAACCTCTCTCATTATGTCTGGCAAAGTAATGGTGACACTGGCCACGTTGATAATATCAAGCATCTACGGCGAGGATTGGAGATAAGCGATGAGCAAGAGGACTGGGTTGCACAAGGTAATGGTGGGGCAGGGGAAGTAGGCAGTTCATACCTGAGCCATGGAGACTAGAGCGAGGAGGAAGCCCTTGTTCTGGTTCAGTCTGCGATACCACGGCAATTGTGGCGCAATAGTCGAAGAGCTATCCATGTCGGCGTAACTGATTTCGAGATAAAGGTGTGTGTGTGTTTAGGAAGTCCTGGTGATTGACGAATTTTCTTGGTGTTGTTGAAGTGATGAAAAACAAATAGGGTACCATAGTGCAGAGGTTTATATACCATAACCTGGCGAGGCTACATAGAGAGCTGCCTGTGTGTTGGTACAGCTACTGTGTATCAGCACAAATGCTGCGAGAATGAACTAAAGTTCCAGAAACACTCAAAGAGAACATTTTAAAGTTTCGATCCGATCACCGCGCGTCATGTACGCGTCACATCGATTGACGCGCGTGCTGAAATTCCTTTTTCAGAATTGATGGTCATGGCGCGTGGCGACAATCACGTCAAATATGGTCCTACACGTCGATCAGAGATGCATTTCCTGATACACAGTCTCGGCGCTGATTTAAGCTTACCAATAGTATGGTTCTCAAGGATTCTCCAGGCGGTTGATGACAAATTGACAGGATTGGGAAAAAAAATGGGTGCATGGCTTTATTCAACGTCATCAAATTCAAGTCCGATCTGGCAGACAGAGGCAGTTAGTAATATGTCAACTGTGGCAGAGGAGAGTCCAGTAGGAAAGAACTATTGCCAATATCAAATCCCATATCAAACGACTAGGCTGTCGGCAATCAATGAGTTCCTTAATATGGTAGAAATAGCTGAGTCGACCTTGAACAACAGGAATAGACTCCGTAGAACTGGATAGACCCATAGCTCGCGGGAATGGACCTGTCCAAGATTCTGATTTTACACAAATAGATCAAGTAGTGCCAATCAGAGCGTCAAATTGATTGCACATTCTGACCAGAATCCACGAGATTAATTCCAGGGACTTGGAGTGTTGTACAAGGGCACTGTTGTGAAGAGAACGAAAATCCAACATCACAAACTAATCCAAGAAATCGCAAGAGCCTTAAGATAACGTCAGACACTGTACAATGGCGACCATCGCTGGGCCCATTGCTGAAGTCAAATGCTTGTTCTACTTCTTCAAGGTTACCACAACCTGCTAGCCATCCGGAGTAGGCCGCTTAGCCTAGCTTTAAAAATGAAAATACGAAAATGGCATAGTGCTTTCATCGGCAAAGTAGCAACGGCAACAGCAAAGAGAATTAGGATAAACGTACTTGAAGGTGATCTGGCACCGACCGCAGGACAAGTCTGATCCTTTAACGACCGGCAGTGAACAAGAAAAAAAGGAAACGGGCTAGATCT
The DNA here is from genome assembly GCA_025201705.1 of Dissophora ornata. NCBI lineage: Eukaryota > Fungi > Mortierellomycota > Mortierellomycetes > Mortierellales > Mortierellaceae > Dissophora > Dissophora ornata. The sequence goes on from MU616964.1 coordinate 28,735, forward strand.
CCAAATGGCACACATCTAAATGAATTTTGCCCTGTATCCACAGCATCTGCTCTCGATGATATCTGTGAAGCATTGCGGATGGACTAGGGTCGTGTCTCTGAGCCTGTGAGGTGAAGAGAAGGAACGAGAGTGGAAGGAGCGGCCGGCCAGAGAGGGCATGTGCGCAGCATGGCTGCGTGAGCAGATGCGGATGACGCAAGGAGCAAATTATCGTGCGGCATGGCCTACAAGAGAGCACATCCCAACGTCAGGCAGACCACACTCTGATTGATTATTGGATCGATCACCGATCACACACTTCCAAAAATCGATAGAAAATCAACGGCGCGCTTTGTCTTAACCTACGACTTCCAGTGTGTAGTGCTTCTTTGCCGCTTACAGCAGCGTTGGCCAACAGCATTTGTTGTAATCCACACTCTGTGCATCTCTGGACCAATCCTGTGCATTGGAAGTCTCAGTCGCACCGTTTTCGTCATCAGTGTTTTCATTTTCTCTGTCTTTTTTTACGCGTTTCCTCTCTTCTCTCAATCTCCTCCTTCCTCGCTCCACTTTCCTCACTCTACTTTCCCCCTTCTCCATACTCTCCATTCCACTCCGAATGTAAATGGCTAATGGCTAATGCCTTCATTTACGTTCTTGCAATGCAATAGATTAAAGTAAGTGAATGCAGAAGCGAATGAGTCTTGTCGTACTTCTCTACATATCGTTTTTCTTTTTTTTTTTT
>MU616965.1:0-29442 GCA_025201705.1 Dissophora ornata
CTTGCCGACTTGTCATGCTGGGAATAAAAATAATAGAGTTATAGTGTGATAGTGCTGGTGCAATCTCTTTTTTTTTTTTTTTTTTTTTTTTTTTTTTGGCGCAACGGTCAAAGTCCAGAAATTGAATGGGTATATGAATGTACTCAAACGGAAGACACATGGACACAAGCACAGATGCACAGTGGACAAGGTCGAGATCAGATGACGATGCCATTGGTCTTTTCCTCGTGCAACGACATCATGCTCCTCTTTTATTCTCACCATTCCCTCTCATCCACTAGCAGCGGCTGTTATTGTTTCCGGGAAAGATATGCAAGAGGGTCAGGCCATGAACCAAAAGTGCTGCAGCCCAGAGACTGCGCTGGCGGCGTCATGAGAAAAAGAGATATTCATGCATTCCTTCCCGTATTGTGATATTTGGCATCGCGCGATAAGACACGTACACCTGTATCGTCATTTGCATCCCCAAAAATAGTAAATGGCACGTTTGCGTAACAGTACACTTGTAAGTTTTCGGATATGTCTATCGTATGTGGGAAGATATATTGCAATTTGCGCATTGGAAACACTACCTATCATTCCCAAGCAGCGCTAACCCCGGCATTATTTATGAAATTGCTTGGATGATCGGCGGAGAACAAGAAAGCTCAGAAATGCTTTGTGTGTTACACTTTTCAGCTTGAATGAAAAATGAAACGCGCAGGGGTCAATTTAATGATCTCGATTCTTATTGGTGGACACACGTGTCTGACTGACACAAATCGCGGCGGGGTCCGTTATTTCACGACAGCGAGAGAAGGGCATGGTTGAGAAGACGGATAGTGAAGAGAGGGACACCTTCTGCGCTTTTCTGGGGGGGATCTTTAGCTGTTCTTTTCAGTTCACCTCCCAAGCAAAACATCGCTCTTTGCGATTCTCATTTTGCTCTCAAAATATATAGATGTGAGCGTGTGCTCCAAAATTCCATTTTTGTTGCTTTTACATTGGAAAAGGTCAGCCTGGGCTCACTTTACGAGCACAACAGCCCACACGGCAAAGAAAAGGAAAAGCTCAGCCATGACCTTAAACGTCTCGATGAGCATTCTGTCTTGTCTGTGGCTAATATGTATGAATCGGCGGCAATGTCTATTTTATTCTTTCACACGTGGCTCACATCCTCTCCAACGGCTCTAACCCGAGGATCCTCATACCGTTGCCCAAGGTCACGCGGGCAGCCCACAAGAGCAACATCCTCGCCTCAGCCAGATCCCGCTGCCCCAATTCAGCAGCGGATTTGACCTGCAAAACCTGGTTTGCAGAACTGATCGCGTGTGATAGTCCAAAGAGGTAGTTGACAATCAGGGACGGTTCCAGCGTATTAAGGGTTTGGAGAGTGACTTCCGGGTACATGGAAATCATGTTTGCGAGTCCAAAGGCTTCAGGTTCCGTCAGGAGGTTGGTGTTGGCGGCGGGATTGAGACGCGTCCCGGACTTGCTTTCGATTCTAATATAAAAACAATGAGGGTAAGGGGCGAGTCACCATGCTGGCATTTATAACGGCAGTAATGCCAATTAGAAATAGAGACAAATGGTGTTTTACCCGCAGAGACGCGCATGTGCATATTGGAGATAGATTCCAGTGTTGCCCGTTGACTCTGTCATACGCTTCCAACTAAACTCGTATCCCTTCGAGCTCCTCGCCTGGAAATCCTGGATGACAACTGCAGAAATCCCGAGTTGATCCGCTACCAATGCGACGCCTGTCTCCTCATCCTCCTTACTGCTCTGCATCAACCCGTCCTGCTGCTGTTGCTGGAAGGACTCTTTGACAGCCTCGAGTTTTGCTTCGTTTTCCATCATCTTTTCCAGCATGGTGCTCTGTGCCGTATCGAGGATATCCTCCAAGAACACAGCATTGCCCTTCCGCGTCGACATGCCTTGCACTTTACCGAATGATATGTGTTGCAATGCACGGCTCCAATGTGGTAATGATGACGATGACGATGCAATAGCTTCATCTGCAAAGGCCAGCTCCATTATCTTGAACAACCGCTTCATATGCAAGTTTTGGTCATCGCCAATCATGTACAAATGCCTGTCAAATTTGAACCGCTCTACGCGCTCTAGACATGCAGCTACGTCCCTTGTCAAATACAGTGTCGTTCCATCCGCTCTTCGCAAAGCACAGACACCTAAGCCGTGGTCTGTCAGGTCCACAACCCATGCACCATCTTCCTGCTCCTTCAGCAATCCCTTCTTTCGCAGTAGGTCGTACGCCTGGGGCACATATTTCGCACTTTCGGACTCGCCAGAGTAGACATCAAATTCAATTCCAAGTCTTTTGTACATGACTTTGTAGACCTGGATGGAAAGTGAGCGGAATTCTTGCCAGAGCGAGAGGACTTCAGGATCATTATCTTCCATCTGTCTGAAGTATTGGTTGGCGAGTTTGTCGAGAGCGGGGTTTTCGGTGATGTCACGGTTGATCTGGACGTATACATCGTACAGGTGTTTAATAGGATCCTGGCGCAGTTTTGTTCGGTCTCCGTATCGGTCGAATCCCACCGCCATCAAGCCTGTTTTTTTTTGTCCGCATGCAAATCTTTAGTTATACAGTTCTTTCTTTTCTTGTGCGGATGAGATCAAGGATTGAAGTTATTTTCCTGTTGCTTACCATACTGCTTGCCCCAATCGCCCAAGTAATTGATGCCTACCACCTGGTAGCCGAACCCTCTCAACAATCTCGTTGCAAAGTTACCGAGGATGGTTCCACGTAGATGACCTCCATGAAACGGCTTTGCAATATTGGGGGAACTGTAGTCAATGGCAATGACATGGCCCTGACCTACTGTCGGATCCATACCATACCCGAGACTTGCTACATGTTGTTTCCGCCCTGGCACGGAAGATGATGACGACTGAAATGCTGGTGCGGGTGATGGCGGTGCTGACGGTTGTGCAAGGTACCGCTGTTTGGTTTCCTCGGCCTTGACGACATCCTGGATAGTTTCATGGGTGAATTGGCGTTCGTCGACTGAGAAGTTCAGGAATTGCCCCGCGGGAGTGACAGATCGAATAGGTCCAGTTGTGTCAAACTACAGAAGAAGATATAGCACAAGAAGGACCATTATTAATTTGACAGTTCGATGGCACCTGTGCGTTTTCTCTCAACAGCTAATTTCCCCTTTTCTGACACGCTCGCTATCCTTACCTCGTGCTGTATCCGTGCCAATAACGTCGCCTTTCCATCCTGCACACTACTATCCTTGCTGCCAGAAAAATCAGCTCCCTCTACACTGTCTTTCTTGCCTTTACTTCCAGGCACCTTCTTTGTATTGGATGGAAGGATACGTGGTAGAGGCACTGCAAAGGTGCCGTGTCCCTTGACCTTGGGTCGATCGATCGCCCGCGCAATGAGCGAAGCATCACCTCCTGTGAGCTTGGCCAGCTGGCCAGCAATCACGTTCTTGAACCGCGTCGAGGCCATGAAGCTGTATATTCCCGCCTTTGCTCTCTCACACTTTGTCTCCTGCGTTCCTGAATGGGTAACAACGAGGGTTGCAATGGCAAGGCATCCTCCACCTGCTTATTCGGGAAGTCGCGGTAAACAGGACTATTAGCCAGTCACTATCAGGCACAGACTGACTGGTTTGCAGGGGGCGGCAAAGCGATCGATGCAACATCTTGACTAATATTACGCGGCAAAGACCAAACAATGGTACTGAGGCAATAGTTGCATGAAGAAACAGGGACAATGCTTTTTTTTTTTATTTCCGTTCACGTATTTTGATATTTTTATTGTGTGGAAAAGTCAGAGGTTCGCTGAGGCATCAATACTTCTGGAGGGTCTTTACATAGTGAGTTCCTATTGTGGTTAAGATCAAAAAGCGTGCCGTGAGCATTCCGATGACGCAAGGACGTCCAATCGATGACCCCATTGTTTCTTCATAAATTTGCTGTCCGAGAACAAATAACTTACCATGATGGCGTTGACAATGTCGTTATCGTTGGCCTTGAGGGCCTTGGCGGCCTTGGAGCGGCTGACGTTGGCCTGAGCCACGACGAGCTCGATGTCCTCCTTGCTGACACCTTCCTCATCAACCTCCTCATCATCCTCCTCATCAGCAGCGGCGGTGGCATCCTCAGGAGTCTCATCAGCAGCATCCTTCATGACATCCTGGGCAGCCTGGAGCTGGGACTGAAGAGCATTGAGATCCTCAGCTTGGCCCTCACCGAAGACAATGTAGGTGTCCGAGTTCAAGGACTTGAAGACATCGGGCTGGCCAATGGCCAGGATGGGCTGACCCGAGCGGCGAACCGTGACGCGGGTAACGCCCTTGACCTTAACAAGTCCGAGCTTCGACAGGGCCTTGCGGGCCTTGATCTCGCCACGGGACTGGACTCTGGAGGAAGACGAGACCTGCTGCTCAGAGTCGGAATCGTCGTGGATCTCCTCGATGGTGGCGGTCTTGTTCTCAATATCGGCCCTGTTTCATGTTTTATTTGTATGTCGCGCAATTGAGTGCGGTGCATATGTTGTAAGTAAAGGAAAAATGACATGGCGTGCCAGAAGATTGATTGTCTGTCCTGTCTGTTGGAAGATCATGTTCTCCTGTTCCGACAGGATATGACTTGCGGGTAATGTCATACTGTACACCTCTGATATGTAGAGCAAGGGGTTGATGAATCCAAGTACGAGTTGCACAACTACCCCGACTCAGGGTGGGCCGGTTCAAATAGTAGCATCGGTCGTAACGTTGACAGCAATTCCAGTGGTCGTTGAACGATGTATTTGTCCACGGAGAGGTGTCGACTCCTTTTTTTGATTCCTCCCTGGAAAAAAAATAATAGGCATTGTCGTCTGTCCAGAAATGAGCTTTGCTAGTGATGCAGACAGCCATCAGCTGCCAGCCCTAGATTCGTCCATGGGAGAATGTGTTCCATGCGTGCTTACATTATGACTGCGGGCGAGGTGTTGTAAGAGTAGGGTGGAGTGGATGAATGGATGGGATAGATTCGACTCAGGGCAAGGTTTTTTTTTTTGTTTTGATTCGTGTGTGGGTGTGTGGAGGGAGGAACTATGTTCACGTGACTCAACATACCTGCGATCGCACATGCTTCAGAGGGCCCACGAACAGGCCATGCGGGAAGAGAGCTGGTGTACAGTGCAGCCCTGATTTCAAGAAAAATTCATGGTGCTCCATCGTAGATATCCGCTTGGGTGCATGGCCTGTCCCCAGCTGCTTGCCGGTCCCTTTCTTTTCTCCATATCCTTGGCTGTTCTCCCCTGGTTAGCCTCCTTTTCTGGCCTAATGGATGAAATTTCACAGAGTCCCGTCAGAGCTGAGCTGCTTTGGGCATGAACCCTCTCCCCTTGGACAACACAGTTCTTTGTGTCGATTGTGTACGCCATCAGAGCTGTGAGCAGCCAACACTAAAACGCACCCGTGCCTCTCTTGCTCCTTCTCTTTCTTTCTTCCTTTGATCCCTGTCCTCAACCCTTCCTCTCTTCACGTCTGCTCCCTTTGCTCCCTAACTCTTCCTGACCCATGTTAACGAACTGACTTGTAACCTGCCATCCCCCACTACCATCCCTTCCTTATTGCCTGTTCTTTTTTTTACCATCCTCTGGCGCCACACATACATCTCATTTTGTACATATCCTTCTTCCTTCGCCCTTCTTTGTTCTCCAACATCGACACAACAAAAAAAAAATCTGAAAAAACTGGGAACCCCCAACGTAAATACGTCGAGACATTGAAGGAGCTAAGAGAGTGCGCGGAAATAACTCGCATTGAACGCGAAACCCCTCCGTAGTCGCGTTACATCCTGAGAAGCGTTTCTTCACACACATTGTTATCCCAATCGAGCAACATCCAACCGCACACGCGAGCAGCTCTTCCTTTTTCTCTTTTTTTCTTTGCCCTTCTCATATAGCCATTATCTATCTGTTATACCACCTCCTGTTGCTCGCAAAGAAAAGTTACCAACCCACCCAAGAACGCACCTCATGACGACCAAGCAACTCGACATGACCTTTGACGCAATGTCCCTCCGAGACAATGGCCCCGCCTCACCGATTGACCAGCAGCAGCCGCAGCACCAACGCCGCTATTCCCAGTATGGGTCTGAGCGTGGCCCCGCAAGCCCCTTGACCCGCAAGCCGACGAATGGCAGTGTGAATGGTTCGAGTGGGTACCAGTCACAGAGGAACAGCATGGTCATGAACATGAATGGCACCCAGAGCATGAGCGGCAAGCGCCACTCGAACAGGATGTCCCTGACCAGCGTGGTAAGACAGGCGATATTAATATTTTCTTTTCCAGCCCGTTTGTGTTGTTGTTTCCCGAGTATTCTAGTGAGGGGGGGGGGAGGGAAGATATGGATGGACATGAATGCAGAAACGTGCATGCTGCACAAGAGGGAGGGAGATCGACCACGGGTCCTGTCGAGGAGTCGAGTCCAGTGTTGAGCATGCAACAAGATTTGGGCGAGGTGCGTCGGTAAAAAACATCCAAGGACGAGGAGTGGTGTTTAGTGCTTGGAGGTGCATGCCATGCCATGCCATGCAACCATAACCACTGCTCTCATTTTTTTCCTCCCTTCTCTCCAAGGAGATGTGGGCAAAGATGGAGAAGCACATTTCTTGTGTCACCCTCAACCTACGGATGACCCATCGACATCCCATGCATGCAGCCCTCGCTTGCCACGCCTCCTCCTCGTACCACGCCTCCTCATGCCACCTCCCTCGATGCACTCGCGCCATCCACACACCGCTAGCTTTTTCCCGACCGTGTCTTTCCGTCCATTCCCCCCCCTTCCCATCATACATGGATTGTTTTTATTGCCTTCTTTACTTTTGATCTCGCTTACTTCCCTTCTAGCCTCCTATTTCTTATTCGCGCCTCTTTTCTGTTTCCTCGTCTTGTTGTATTATGTGGTCGTGACATCTGACCCACTTTGAAACCATGACTGCCCTGGTAGAACTGGAGCCCCCCTCAAGCTTCGCCCATTCAGTCGCCTGTGCTGCAACAGGACCCACGACAGCAGCAGTACTACCAGCATCAGGCCTACGCCTACCAACCTATGATGCAGCCTGGACCGATCATTGGCCAGTTCCAGCCCCAGCCGTACCCACAGCCACCCCAGCATCTTCAACTCCAGCAACAGCAACTACAACTGCAACAGCTGGTGCTGCTGCAGCAGGGAGAGGAGCAAGTCGACACCATCCCGACCGCGATTGTGATCAAGAACATCCCGTTCTCGGTCAAGCGCGACTCGCTGCTCGCCATCCTCGACAATCTCGATATCCCCAAGCCTTATGCTTTCAACTATCACTTCGACAACGGCATCTTCCGCGGTTTGGCGTTCGCGAACTATAGAACAGCTGAGGAGGCGGATTTGGTCTTTAATGCTGTGAACGGATTTGAGGTCCAGGGAAGGAAGTTGAGGGTCGAGTTCAAGAAGGTGATGCCAGCGGCGGAGCAGGAGAAGAGGGACCAGGAAAAAGCTGCTGCCGCAGCTATGGCGGCTCAGGAGTCACTCCAACGCAGGGAAATGGAGATTATGGAGGCTCAATTGCTGGAGCAGCAGCAAGAGAGACAGGAGAGACAGCGAGAGCTGATGGACATACAGAGCCGCGAGTTTGACCGAACTCGCTCCCGGGCTTCTGCAGTCTTGTTGGAGAGACGGGACTCGGGACGCAGTCTTTTGGATCGAGACGACTCCTCCTGTATGTATCTATAACAGGGCAGCCGTCCGACCTGTCCCTGATCGTCCATTGCTGCCAATTCTTTATTCTAACTTTTTGAATGCTATTTCGTTCATAGCGTCGCTGAACCAACTGGACTTGAATGATGGAGAGACCCTGGCATTTTATGATCGCCTGCTCATGTTCCGAGGCGATGCCACCAAAGACGATATGGTCTTTCCCGAGAATCTCAGCGCCCGCCAGCGCCGAATTTTGCATCTGATTGCAGACAAGTTGTCATTGCATCATTTCACGGAGGGTGAGGGAAACCTCCGCCGATTGATCATCATGAAAACCCCTCCCCCCAACGCCGTCCTCGACACTTCTGGGAACATGTCCATGCCCGGCACCCCTACCAAGGTAAAGTGGCCATCATCTATGCGATCTCTTGCTTTTATTGATGTTTGATAATCGCTCATCAAGTGCTTTTCTATATTATCATAGCAACGCCCAATGTCATTTGCTGGGCGAGGCTCCCTCAGATCTGAAAGCCCGATCTATAAATCCCGATCGCCGCTTCAGGACATTCCTTCGTCCTCATCTACCATAATCACTACAACGACAAGCATGTCGTCGAACCTCCCTTCCTCCACTTATAGCACCTACACTTCGACAACACGCTCGACGGGTTCATCCTCACCCACACGGTCGTTGTACAGAAAGTCGATGGTGTTTGATGCAGCTACCGGAAACGCCATGATGGGTGCGAACCTGATATACCCGATCCGCCAGCCCAAAGGACCCGAACCCGGAAAGGTGTTTTCGATCCGAGAGCAGAAGCAGTTGCGAGATGCCACTATGATCAAGCCTGTGTTCTTTTGAACAAATGAACGAGAGAAGAGAGAAAGAGAGAGAAAAGAAAAGGATTGAGAGTAAGTGCTAGAGGAGCTATTACATAGAGGACAGAAATACAGAACGACACACCGTAGATCCCCCCTTTCATCCTTCCACATCCCGAATTCCTTCCCTTTCATATTCTCCCTTTCCCCCCACCCCTAACCGCTAATCTTCCCGAGTCTTTTGTTTTTTTTTGCCCCTACACGAAGGGATGACTCTGCAGAAAGCGATTGTTTTAAAAAAAAATAAAAATTATATATTTTGCATTCATATGCATTGCAAGGAATCAATGTTCATGTTGCAGGTAAACTACGGGCCCTCGGAATTGGCGCATGTGCAGGGCGGTGGAAGTGCTGATGGAGATCTAGAGCGTGAACTAGGAGTGATGTCGCCGGAATGAAATAGGAGTCAAGCATTTAGTCCACCTGTATCATGTTGACAGGTTCGACAAACTGAAATAAAGCAGGGCGATTTGAGTCCATGCCTTGAAGTCCGTGTGTTGTATTGTGTCAACAACAAAAAGCGAAGGCGCCATGTGTGCCAAAGACGCGAAATAAATACCAGTTGCTATTGCCAACGTCAACAAGTAACCATTTTTGGACGCAGTTTTTGGCGTCAAACCTTACAAAGCTTGACAAACCTGGCTCAAACATCGCAACAGCAACACGAAATAACAACGGCGGCAGCAGCAGCAGCAGCAGCAGCAACAACAATAACAACAGCAACAACGGTAACAACAACAGCCACAACAAGAATAACAACAAGAACGAAGCTCGGAATGGAGAACCCGTTTCCTGTGCTTGAAGCACCGAACCTTGTGTTTCGGAAAAGAGCAAATTAATGATTTTTTAATCCGTCGGATTTACATGTACACCTCTTTATGTCAAGCGACCTTCGGTTTGGTGTACAAGACGTAAGACTCCCGAGAAATAGAACGGATGGTAATGGAACTGGAGCATCAGCAACAGCAGGACGCACGTCTGTTACAGGCATGATGATAGATTAAGTTTTTCATGCAACTGCAGATCGTTGCTGTGGTGACAAGTCGTTTTTTTCATGCTGCTCGGCAAAACAAGTTGGGCTAGCATGTCGTTAACAAATTCCTTTTTGACGGATATGGAGGAAATACGATGGCGCGGAGTTGGACTGAAAATGCATGCAGGAAAGAAGGATCCTTTTCCTGTGTCTATTTGAGCCTGGACTGGCGGAATACATTTATTTAACTGAAATATTTAGTCCCGTTAATAATGCTTGCCGTGTAACAAGCCATGCAACCCAGTCAGCTGAATGGAAGCAGCAACGAGGAAATGAGAAACCACAATGAAAGGAAAACCTAGTATTTGAAGGAAAGAAAAAAGGAAAGGCGGAAAGAAGGTGGCGAATGTAGTAAACAAAAACCGATGAAATCTAAACCCGAAAGTTGAACGAACCCTAGTCCAGTAGGTCGCAACGATGTTGGGCATTTACAGGATGCTTGGATTATAACGGCGACTGAAGATGATGAAAGAAAGAAAAAAAGCAAATGGTGATATGGTACGGCCCAAGGGCCACCTCTTCCTTTCTTCATGATTGTAGACAGTCCTCATTCCTTGCTTGGTTGTACTGTAGTCTACAGTACATACTAGATTGCCGAAGAACAACCGGTTGTTGCTGAAGTGGTCTAGCCACTAGGGTGGACAGAAATGGGAGTAAGGCAAGGCAAGAAAGAGCCCGTTTCCTTCATGCCCATGTGTCCGGCCAAGTTCATTGGGTCCGGAACGTTGATGGCGCAGAAAAATGAATGGCGACTCTCTGTGTTTTTTCCGTTGTTCCTGAACATTATTTTGTACCACCGTACCACCTCAGTCGCGGTATTTTTTTTTTGGGCGCCTGGGATCTTTTAAAGAGAGGAATCAACTCAAGCCCCTTCCTCAATTCTCGTTTTTTTTGTGCACTCAACCATCCCCGCTTGACAAAACTTCAAGTTTGTATTTTCGTTCATCCTCCCCACCCCTTTTTATTCACTATCTGAACAACAATGGTTGGCTTTGCCCCCTCATCGTCGCTGGCTGTTCCTGTCGACGTCCTCAAAGTCGCTTTGCCCATTGGAGTCGGTCTTATCTCAGCAGCATACCTGGCATACAAGACCATGTACAATGATGGCTATAGCACTGACAGGGTAATCATAGGAACCGCTATTTCTGTTACTGTGTTGAAGAAGTTATTGGGTTGGCTTGTTGTACGCATGCTTGATCACTAACAATTATCTTGATCTTCTTATTTACAGTCCATTCCAACCGTACCCTTGCGCAAAGGTGACAAGACGCATGATATCGAATACTTCACGAATCCAGACAAATTTCTTATTCATTGCGAAAAGACGTACGGCCCAGTCTTCAACGTCTCGATCATGGGTCAAAAGGTCACATTGGTTTCGGGTGGCATGGCTCGCGAAGTCTTTATGACAGATGATTTTAGTTTCGGAGACGCGATCGACGACTTGACGGGACTGAGGGCGTTAACACTGAGCGTGATCAAGAGCAACCAGGACCCGGACAGCAGGGTTATTCATGAGGTCATCCGAGACAACGTCTCGCCAAACTTGGTAGAGTTCACACCAAGGCTCGTGGATCAGATGACGAAAGTTATAGACGATTCCTTGGGACACTGTGAAGGCAAGCTTGTAGAGGATCCGCTAACAATCTTCCAGACTATGGTTGCTACCGCAAGTAAGTAGCACTCTTTATTTGCAATTTGCGGACTTTGTCTTTATTCTCCCATGAAAGCAGAATTTCTCTTTATACATACTCGCTTTTTGCTAATTTTGCTTTTATAATACATGGCTGTGTTCTCTAGTGGTTGATGTGTTCATGGGAGCTGAGATCGCCAGAAACCCCAAAGTTATTGAGACCTTTATCACCAGTACGTACGATTTCGGTAAGCTGCTCAACCAGGGTAGGAAGAAAGCCTGGCAGGTCTTCACCAACCGTGCCAAACATGGAGTTTTGAGCCCTCTTCACAAACACGTCCGAGTCCTTGTCGAGGCCGCCACACCTATTGTTCTTGAACGCCGTCGCCTAGAGAAGGAGGCACGCGAGAAGGGAGAGCCCTACGAAGGTCCTCTGGATGTCATGCAAAAATTCCTTGACAACTTTGACAAGTACGGATTTTTGGATCTGGAAGATATCTGTGGCCATTTACTGGTTTTGGTCTTGTCAAGTGTCCACACCACGTCGGACACGTCGGCCAATCTTTGTTACTACCTGGCCGCATACCCTGAATACATAGAACCATTGCTCCAGGAGCAAAACGAGGTGCTGGATGCGGTGACAAAGGAGCGCCAACTTGAGCGTCAGCAGAAGTTGGATTCGGGAGAGGTTGCATCCGAGCGTGACTTTGAGGGTACGGCATTGGATCCAAAGGATGACAGATTTTTTTCTGCAGAGGCGGTCAAGAGGATGGAGAAAATGGACTCGTTCTTGCGCGAGATTTTCAGGTTCAGAGTCGAGCGTGTTTCGCTTCAACATAAGGCCAGGAAGGATGTGAGACTGTCGAACGGAATGGTGATCACGAAGGGAACTTGTGCCATGATTAACATGCGTTCGGTGCATCAAGACCCAGAGACGCAGGGCGAGGACCCTACAGAGTTCCGGCCGTGGAGATTTTTGGGCACGAAGAAGTCTGCTACCAAGCCCTCAGCCGAGTTCCTGATTTTCGGCATGGGAAGGTACAGTTGTTTAGATTGAAAAGCCCATATTTCTTGAGCGATTGCTCAATACTCGTTGCTCAATGGTTCCATGTTCTATGCTCAAGAACAAAGAAGCATCGACTGATTTTTCGTATCTTTCCTTCTTTCTTATGTTTCATTTTGTTTTCCACAGACATGCATGCCCTGGACGGTTCTTGGCTGTCCAGGAGCTTAAGACGCTGGCCTCGATGCTTGTGTCGAGGTACTCTAAGATCGAGATCCAGGATCCTTCCAAGACCATGCAGAGTCTTTTGTCGCGGCTGGGTGACCCTCTCCACACTGGCCTTATCTTTACGAGTCGCAGTGCCGTTGAGGTTGAGTCTCTTGCCGTTGAGGTTGAGTCTCCTGCAACCGTGTAATGGAGGGCCTTCTTTTCAAGCCGATTTACTCGAAATAAATAAAAAATATAGCCTCGCCTTATGTGCCTGGAAAACAAATACGATTAATGGACGAAAGCGCTATCGCTGGGAGGGTTTTTTTTCTATTTTTTTTTTTTTTATGATGTCCGGTCCTTCACTATCCCGGCCGGCAAGAGGAGTGAGTAGACTAGACTCCTAACCTTGTGTACAGCGCTTGCATGTAAGACGTTCGTTTGAGACACTCGGTCAACCGTTCAAAAAAAAAAAAAAAAAAAAAAAAGAACACTTGAGCTGATTCGCCATCTTCTTGCAGCTTTGTTGATTGTTTAAATCTTAAACCCTCGCACCCTCGCACCTGTACGAAAAAAGAGCAAACGCACAGGAGCAAGCTGCAGAGAGCCCGTGCATGGCTTTCTCTTCTTCCCGTCCAAAAAACCTGCGTTTCGACAAATATATCGTACGTCCTGTAAGGTACTGTACTGAACATAAACATGCCTCCTTCCCGAGAGTGTTCCGTTCTTATTCGGGTGACCCTCTACGAAAGACGTCTGGAGGAGGAATCTAAGCACAACAACCTGTCCTGCCCATGAAGATATACATGAGACTTGCTTCGTGAGAACTAAGCCTAGAATCAAGCCCACCATGTCATTAATGTCATGGTGGCACAAAGTCGACGGTTAAATTTCAGCTTGGGATTAGAAACTTTAGAAAGGCGGCGCCAACGGCAGAGAGAGAGAGAGAGAGAGAGAGAGAGAGGATGATGACAAGATGGAAACAAGTTTTTTGAACGGGAGGACGAGTGACCCCGTCGGGGGTACAGAAAGGAAGACGAGACGAGGCAGTCGAAATGGAAAATCATATTTGTACCGTTGGCGCAAAATGCAAAAAAGACGCAGTTGCAGCTTACAGGGTGGCGGGACAATCTCCACCCCGAATACATCGCACGTTTTCAAGACACATCCAGGTTTCTTTATTCCGAGCTTTTTGTTCCATTCCTCTCGTTGTTCATATCTTCACACTTTCCCAAATTTTCTTTTTTCATTTCCCTCTGTCCCACCCCGCCCTGTTGTAATTTACACTTCACCAATACCCGTATTTCTCTCATCTCTCACAATGGACGTTTTGGCCGAAAATATCGTCACGCTTGCCCTTTCTGCGGGCATCGGAATGATGTCTCTCGCATATGTGAAGAAAACAATCCCCCGCTTGTACGGCATCAGTGATTTCAGCAGAGACAAGGTAAACGAAAAGATGTGGGAGGAGACACAGAAACATGTCGAAAACAGTTGAGCATCAATTGTTTCTCATGTAGTGAGAAAGTGTCTCTTACTTTCCTTTTCACCCTCTTCATTCCTTTGGGTACTAGTCCATCCCAATGGTCGCGGTCCGCAAGGGTGACTCGACCCACGATGCCGAATTCGAGGAAAACCCCGACAGGTTCCTCGAGAAGTGTGAGCGCCAATACGGATCTGTCTTCAACCTCATGATCCAATACCAGAACCTGACCTGCGTCTCAGGTCAGATGGCTCGCGAGGTTTACGCACACGAGAACTTGAACTACATCGATCATCTGAACGAATTGACGGGATTGAGATCCTGCCTATTGACGGTGACAAAGAGTAATAACGAGATCGATTGTCCTTTGGCGGGCAACATTATTAAGCACGCGATCGTATCAAAGATGAAAATCTTGACACCAGGCGTGGTAACGAACATGGATAACATTTTGGAGAGGGATGTGGGGACCAGCACGAAGGAGAAGGTTATTGACAACGCAGGTGATGTGATTCAGCAGATGGTCGGCACTGCCAGTAAGTACACTGCATGACTTGTCGACGTTTTGTTGCAGGATGCAGGCAGACAGATGTATGCAGTGAGCAGCAATCTGACTATTTTCGCTGGTTTCACAACATATTATTTCTGTAAAATAAGTGGCTGGTGTTTTCCTGGGTCCTAAAGCAATCAACAACGAGGAGGTCATCAATACCTTCATCCACTCTGCGCATGATTTCGGAGTGCTCCTAACAAGAACAAGCCGCAAGCTCATCAAGAACGCTTTCGGTCAAGAGTTCAAGCCCCTTCTGAAACACGTCTACGCCATCCTCCGAGCCATCACCCCTATCCTCGAAGACCGTCGTCAAGAGGAAGAGCGAGCCATCGCTCAAGGCAGAGAATGGGTGCGCCCCGATGATGTGCTCCAGTACATGTTCGACCAGTATGAGGAGATTGGATTTGAGGATATGGAAGACATGTGTGGACACATTCTGTTGATTGTGTTGGCCGCCGTCCATACTACCGCAGACTCGGGCACATATCTGATCAACTACCTGGCGGCCTTCCCCGAACATATTGACACTCTGTATGAGGAGCAACTCGAGATCTTAGAGGAGCAAGTAAAACACCGTCAAGCCGCGCGTCAGGAAAAGTTGGCCTCCGGCGAAGTCTCTTCTAACGAAAGCTTTGTGGGCACGGAGCTCGACCCCCATGATGACAGGCTGATTAGCCCTTGGGTCCTGAAGAAGTTGATCAAGATGGACTCTTTTATTCGTGAAGTCCTCCGATACCAGCTACCTCGTATCACGGCTACTCACCGCGCAAGAGCAGACGTCACCTTGTCGAATGGAATGGTCATCACCAAGGGCACGCGTGCCACGGTCAACGTTCATTCCGTACATCAGAAAGAGGCCCTGCAGGGCCCTGAGCCTGAGGAGTTCCGGCCATGGCGATTCGTGGGCAAGAACAGGGGCGCTGTCAAGGCTGGAACCGACTTTGTGGTCTTTGGCTTGGGCAGGTAAGATAACGCTCCATCGGTCTATATTCTGAAGGCACTCTGATTATTACACGCCATAATACTGATTTGTGCTCCAATTATGCCAACATAGACATGTCTGTCCCGGTCGTGAATTGGCGATCCAGGACCTCAAAGTCATTGGCTCTCTTCTCGTTTCGAAGTACTCTAAGTTGGAGATCGTCGACAAGGAAAAGACGAAGAAAATGATCCTCGGCCAACTGGGCGATATCCCTCCATCCCCTATCGCTTTCACCAGCCGCGGTTAAGCCCTATTGCTACCTTGCGAAAGAACGAGAGAACCTAGCAATGTCCGTGGAATGTATCTAAAAGAACTATACCCTAACCACAACGTGTAATCAGGACAATAAAGATGATCCACATGATCGAGTCTAGTACTTTGTGCTTCAGCGTTTAATTAGGGCTGCTGTGTGTTGTCCATAATGAATTCCAGCTTGTCAAAGCGGCGCGCTATTTACTATTTAATCTAGAATGACGACGTCAAATGATTTTCCGTCCACCACTATCACCTCATCTACATCCACAGCCTCTGCAGTCGAGGTGCCGTCGCCAACACCGTCCCCTGCAACGGGGTGAGCAGTGCCTTCCAGTGTGGACTTCTTGAGCGGCGCATCGGCGTCAACTAAGCCTGCGATCTCATCGTGCTTCCTCTTTTTGTTATCGTCAGTCATGATAACGTCGGAATCTTCCTCGTGTGCGTGCACACGAGCCTCTGCCTCTTTCTGCTGCTGCTGCATCACCATCTGTTGCTCCAATGCTTCCTCCAAGTCGCCTTCTATATCGTACTTCTTCTCTCCCAGAGTCGAGGAATCACTATAGGTAGGCAACGATTTTCAGAAATATTCAGCACCAACCACTGGACCAGACCTCGCACGAGATGGAGAATGGTACTTACATGTGCTTCAAGTAAACAATGATCTTGCGGTCTTCCTCATCCACGATATCCACGAATTTGCCGTCCGTCAACTGTAAGCTTGCCAGGGTCTTTTCAGCATTGTCATCAAAGTCCGGATCATAAATAACTCTATTCATCATATGGTGAACAAGTATGAGCATTAAGTGGGAAAATTGTCACCTATAGAGCCATATACACAATTTGCTCACCTTCCACTTTCTTGGATCTCGACATCGATCAGCGAGTTATCCTCCAGAAGATTGATTAGATCTTGAACGGTGCTCTTTTCAGTATCAATCTTGAGACCAATGCACGAGTTCCTGCAAATGTAGCACTTCGGATTAGGCTTGGCTAGTGGCTCAGACACAATTAAGTGTTGTCGGTGACCACCATACGCCAAGTAACTCTAATAAATCGACCAAGGAATATTACGTTAGTGCTGAAGTTGTTAACACATGAATGGGAACGCAACATTCTCATCTAAGCCAGGGAGCTTTACCGTTCTGCAGTCAGCCAGACGCTGGTTAATGATTTTGAACGCCATCATAACCATCATTCCCGCAATAATGGCATTGGTCGTGGCAATAGCAGGGATGATGTTGCCGGCCATGGCTGTGTTCATGTTTCAAGAGCAAAAAAAAATTAGCTAACTTTAAAGGTCGTTGTTTTGATGGCATAGCGCCAAAGTGACCAGGATATATTACCTTTGACTTGGAACCGACTCTTTTCCTCGATACCGTAAACATGTGCACGAAGGTTGGCAGTTGCGGTGACAAAGTCCAGAGTCTCTGAATCATCTTTATCAAACTGGACATTCGCCTCTGGTTCCGATACTCTCGTCTCCTTCAATCTGGCGGTCAACTTCTCCAAACTATGACGCGACATTAACGGCACATCCTATAGTGAGAAATTACTCTGGCAAATAATTCAAATTTCGTATTGAGAAAAGGGCGATATCTTACCTGTCACCAAATACTTCAACGGTTTCTCGAAGAGTCCAAACACGCTGGTCTTTCAATGTTATCGCCTCCAATGTTGTCGCATCCATTGCGCGCGGAAGGTCGTTAACTTGATTTATAATTTCGTCGTACTTTAACGGAGTTGGGGGTTTCCTCGTTTTCCACATGTCTTCCATACTCCTGAGACGCTGGATATCATTGTAAAAGACCTTATCAAACACGCGCTGTGCAAATCCTTCTGAGTCTGCAGATGCCAGGATTGCCTTGAGTGCCTGTGATTCAACGGCTAGTGCCGCGAGTTCCTTGGCTATATCAAGAATGTGTATGAGTGAGATACAGTTATAGGAATTGCCTCTGGCGCACTATCCTAAACTTGAAATCAATAAATATACGATTTACATACCGGTCTCGTCATCATTGCTGTCCTCCTTTGCAAGCACCTCATCGTCATCGTCCTCTGCGTTTCCGAAGAGCAATCCAAAGAGATAGCTCTTTGCCCAGACAATGCAGTGAATAGGCGTGCTTGGCGTACTCCTGATGGTGCAGACAGGGAAGGTCTTTGGCGTCTCCTTGGGCTGACAGTCAAAGCACTCTGTCTTGTCCTTTTGAATGACAGTGACTTGTCCGAGATATCCTGCCGTCCCTGACTCGATGAGAGGAACATTGGCGGCCAGGCACATCTTATTGACATGCCGCCTTGCATCTAATCAAAACCACGAATGTGAGACACGAAACCCTGGAAGCTTTCCCCCATGGGATACCCCGTACAATGGCGTGTAACGAGCCACATACCGAGATTGTCCAACGCGTTCATGACAAGATCAAAGTTCTTGAACCAATCCACAGAAAATTCCTGCTCTTTGATGTTTTGGTGGCGCGACACAATGTTCACATTCGGATTGAATGCCAAGGCGGACGCTTTTGCAATCTAGAAAATGGTGAATACCAGGAGTAGTTGAGTTGGCTGGACCCAATGAACTGTCATATCTCCAATGGATGCTGGTAGTCTTGACCTACATGAGCTTTTGACTTCTTAATATGTTGCTTCTGGAACAGGAACTGTCTGTTCAAGTTGGAGAGATCAATGGTATCCAGATCGATCTAGAAAGAACGTTTACAAAAAGGTAGCGCGCGTTAATATCACGCCTAGAACTGAGTGCAAGGGCGTCTACCATCCGCGGTACCGGCTGCCTGTTGAATATCATTACCACTTCGATGTTCCTGAACCCGCTCATGACCAGATTCTTGAGCAGCTCGCATCCGATGCCTCCTGCGCCAACCATCAGCACCTTGGCCTCCGCTATGGAGTTGACAAGGGACTTTCCGATCGTCGTTTCGAGATGAGTTTCGCGTGGCATAGTGCAGCTCTGGTCTTTTGTTGTCTCTGTCCGTTGGGTAGTGTTTTGGATGCGATTGCAATGCAGAAAGAAATGAAATCGCACTGCGCCCTCTTCGCCCTGGAACAAAAATATAACCGCGTTTTAGCCAGGGGGGGGATGTCAAACAAGAGTGGCTTGTGGAACATTGTCTGCATACAGTCACTTCATGCACAGCACCCACCCTGTCTGCGCGTGTAGACCAGAGAGATGGACCGCTTTCGCCACAACCAAGGATGGCGATCTATCCTGCCGCCATTCTGGCAGACGCGTAACCCGTTCGAAATCAGGAATATCTTTCCTACAGTCGGCTGGCGACGTAAATTGAACCATCAGACATACTCCACCTGCCAAGAGCATACTATAGATCGTGCGAAACGAGTGCAACTTTCTCAAAGAGTTTCATTTAGCGTGTACTATCCTTCTAGCTGCCACCTTGTGGGCTGTCCTGTAGATGGAGATACGCTTGCTCGAAAGACAGGCATCAGAGTCGACGAAGCTCGATCGCCCCACATCCACGTGACATAATGCCGGGAAGTGCAGCTCCATTTTAGAGTTTCGATCGAGCCGACGAGGGGTGTTGTACTTCACCTGCAGCTTCGAAGGACGACTCTCCCATTCCTTCTCTTCACTTCTTCGCTCTTCACTTTCCACTCTCCACTCTCCACTCTCCACTCTCCACTCTTCATTTTCCGCTTTTCAACTCCTCTCCTCTCCCCATTACACCCAGAAAAACAATCATGGCGCCAAAGCATGTCGAGCACTTGAAGGAATGGATGCAGCAGATGCACAAGTTTGCGAACCGAGGAAACGATGGCCAGGACCACTTTTTCGCGCACGACAGTCTCACTCGCAGCAAAGTCGTCGACGCCGACGAGGACTCGGCCACGTTCGAGTACACGGTCGAGAAGTCCGACTGCAACTTCTCAAGCAACTTTCATGGTGGAGCTATTGCAACCTTGGTCGATAACTTGACCACAGCTGCCTTGTTCACTCGTCAACGTAAGTCAAGACATACCGCAAGCTGAGTCACAGTTCTACGGCATTGGCTGTTATAAATAAGAGAGAATGAGATGATCGTCAATGCTGGATGAATTGCTCATGATTTGGAGGATGTGGTGCGAGGCTATCGGCCACGATCGCGTAAAGATGCAACGGAGGCTGTCGCCGTCTAATTGTGTGTACTCATTCAATCACCTACCTCATTCCCCTCTGCGATCCAACAAACAATCTCACAGGCAAGTACTTCCAGTTTGGAGGAGTGTCAACGGATCTGCAGGTCACATACGTCTCGGGTGCTGCTCTCGGCTCCACGATCTTGATCGTGTGCACAGTCCAGAAGGTCGGCGCCGGTCTTGCCAATATGACAGCTGTTGTGAAGGACAAGGACACAGGCAAGGTCCTGGCCACCGCCACACATACCAAGTTCAACACTGACTCTAGAATGGGCGGATCCAAGCTCTAGAGAAAAGAAAATTGTAGACATCCTTGTAGATTTATCCACGTAATACACACACGTGTTGATACTCCTTTTGAGCGTTGGTGGCAAATCCATGATTGGCAAATAATTCAGGCACATTTATGTCTTGGTGGAAATCCTTTATAGAGACAATTAAATGTGTTATGAATGTTTATTCTGGTGTTTACTTTACAAGTGCTTCCTTTACTTGCATCTCCCTTTTCCTCTCTAGGAATATCGGTCGATCTAGCTGCAAGGGTATTTGTCCTCTTTTCTTTTTTCTTTTTTTTTCCAAATCTTGGAATGTCCTGCATCCCGCCAATATCGAATTTACTGTTCCTTGACGTTGTAGGTCCAGGTAACCTGGCCGTCGTGGGCAACACCCCAGCGCTGGTACAAGTTCTTAGCGCGAACATAGGGCGTCAAGCGAGCATACTGCTCCCTCAACTCCTGGGCAACCTCATCACGCTCCGCAGAGTTATTTCCGTTGATATCCTTGATCCAGGCGCGGGTGGCACTGTCGAACTTGTCCTCGAGGCCGTGGCGCTCAGTAAGCAACTCCTCCTTCTTGGCCAAGTCCTTCATGGGGGCATCCTCTCCAGGGACGGCGGGGACGTACTCGTACTTCCAGTCATCGAGGCCATCGTAGTGCGTGATGGGGAGACGCTCGCGGGGAATGACCTTGTGCAACTCGGCGTTGTTACGGCTGAAGACGAACTTGGTAGCGACAACGGGGTCGAGGAGGGGCTGGATCAACTTCCAGAGACCCCAGAAAACGAAAGGAGCACGATGAACGACGCAGACTCCGAGGGTCTCGGGATAGTAGGACTCGAAGCACTGGACGAACAGGCGGACGAAGCCCCAGTCCATGTTGTCGAGACCAAAGTTGGAGAGATCAAAGATGACAATGACGGTCTCGGCACCCTGAGGAAGAACCATGCGTCCACACTCCATAGTCTACTCAATTCAAATGAGAAATGGTCGTTAGGAGTTTGCACTGCTTCTTTGGCGCCAGAAATAATGAAAGACGTGAGGCCTGCCAAGAACTTACGTAGAGAGTGAAGCGATGGATGGTCTCTGCGGGCTGGTCAGCCTTGTGGTGAAAACGAGTGTTAACGATAGACATGGGGCGGTCAAGGGGATCAGCACCACGAAGGTAGCCCTTTCCAAGGCGCATCTGCTCGATGAACTTGGGGTACTTCTGGTCCAGCTCAACGTCTGAGAGCTCGACGAGCTCATCGAGGCGTTCGACAATGCGCCACTTCAAAGCGTTCAAGAACATCTTCATGGCATCGTCCAAGTTCCACTTGCGAGCGCGGATGAACTATGGAGTTTCCAATCGTCGTTTGTTGGAGCGTTCGGCGAAGTAGTTGAGGAGAAAATCGTTAGAAAGGGAATACACGAGCGAAAACTTTAATTCGAACGTCGCAAAAAATTCACCCGCGCTCCGATCCATTACCTTGAGGATAATCAAGTCGGGATGGTCCATCATGGTCAACTTCCAGAAGGTCTTATAAAGTTCAGCACCAGTGAAGCGGGGGGCAGGAGCCTCTTTGGCAGCAGCCTCGGGGGCAGCGGCCTTTCCACGGCTGAACCAGCCAGACTTCTTCTCGGTCGAGGGGGTGGCAGGGGTATCATCATCGCGACTCTGGCCCTTGAAAGACGAGGGGGCGGTCTGGTCGAATTCGGTTTTGCCATCGAAGATATCGTAGAGGCGGACCCAGAACTGCTGGAGCTTCTCGGTCTGCTCAGGGGTCAAGTGGCCGAGGCGACCGTCGGTGATAACAACAGGCTGGACGTAGGTAGACATGATGATTTGTTTTTTTTTGTGGAGAAATGGATCTGAATTAGGAAAAGGAGTCGGGTATATTTGCAACGAGACGTTTAAAAGGAATGGAGAGATGTGGGGCGTGAGTTGTAATTTGGAAAGGGGTGTGAGGGGAGAGAGAGGATACGGCTGTAAAAGTGAAGAAAGACTTGAAAGAAAAAAGAGATGAAAGGCAAGGCGAGGAGCGACCTTTTTATGTGTGGAGGGTGGATGAACGAATACTTTGTGGAATACACAGATGAATCTTTTGGCGCAACCTTGTTAGATATTCGATAGTATTGAATTGAACTTTCTCCTGCACTTTACTTTACACCTCCCCGCGCTCTTTGCATCCAAACTGCTGGCTTCGACCTGAAGAGTAAACGCTGCTTTAGTGGACACTTCCTCGGCGCGTTTGAAATGTTTGTCATCAACCATTGAAGTATTTACTTCAAAGTGAACATCGACACTAAAGCCCATCATCCTCACACCATACCATCATAGCCCTGGGAGCAGAGCTGACACTGCTAATGGGTCCATTAATGGCGAGGGCAGGGACGAAGCTCTTCTTCGCGAGCACATTATCGACTTCTAATCACTACTACATCCCCTTACCCCTACGCATCTATATTCAAAGTAACTGGATTCTATCCATCGCAGTGGCGCTTTCAATGGCGTCAGGCACATTTCTACCCACGTTGCGGTGCACATCTTTCGGTCTTCAGTTGGCCCTTTCATTTCACTTCACACCCATATGCTCGCTTAATGTCTCTCAGCTGTTTATGGTGGCAAGAGCATGAATGGACGAACACAACAGGGCGTTAATGCGCATCAGAGTGCTGCGTGCATCGTGTACTTTTGGCACTTTTGGCGATAAACGCATTTCAAAGTGCGACGCCTTGTTCCCCACATTGATCCCTCCAAGTGCATGTGTGTTGTTGTGGCGGGCTGGTGATTTTTCGCTTCTTCATTCCCACAATGGCTCTTGTTATTTTGACTGCTCTGTGTTCTGTGGACGGTCCGCTCCACATACGCACATACAACCACTAGATTACACGAAGAGTTCCAACCCATATGCTAGTGTCCGGCCTTCTGAGTATTTGTAGAAATCAATGCGCTCCCCACATGTCATGGCGGCATGAGCCCCTCCCTCCAACGAAACCAGTGAGCCAAAAAAAAAAAATACACCTCATAGTTCGCTCCTGTTTACAATATCCGCGCTTAGTCTGCAACACTCCACGCCATGTAGTTGCTCAAGCCGTCGACTGATTTACACTTGCTGTTATCGTTGCCACAAACCAACATCAACTCCATCCTTCGTCTCCTTAAGAATGCGCGATCGCGCGCGTGGACTACAAAAATGATCGAAATTAGCCCTCCTTACTCGCAATAATAATGCCAGGAAACGCAACATGCCACACCCCTGCATCCTCTCATTTTTCTGCAGTCCAAATGAGCTCTGATCTAAGCCTATTCCATCCACGGACGTGCACTTTACATCAATGTTTGTGTGTGTACAGTGTCGAAAAATTAGCCCAATTAGCAGGATGCACATGTCTTTCTATGCTCTGCAAAGACAAAAGCAGAAAGAAAATACTGACTAAAACAAAATCCCAAAAATGGATGCACCAACAAAATCCGCGAGATGAGAGTGCCCAATAGCAGAAACGCCTACCTGTTCTTTCTCTTTTCTCTTTGTGCAACACGCAAGATGACAGACGAAACGTGCCGAGAGGGAAGGGAAATAAATGCAAAGTTCGCTGCACGATTTTTCAGCTGTCTAAAAAAAATCTGCTACATGTGCAAGTGAGTGAGTGGTCCATCGGATATTATGCATGCTATCGATCATCGCCGTCCCCCCTTGCTCTATGTTTGTTGGGTGTTTTGCATACAACTGGCTGTGCGTTTAGAAAGCTTTTTTTTTTTAATAACAAGGTGAGCAGACATGGATCTCGCAGCCAACAAGCCTTCTCATATGACCACGGCTGGCAAAGCCCTGCCTCGGCTCACTCCACAAAATTTCTCAACCGGGGTAAAGCACAGGCAAAAGTAAGCATAAGATAGAGTGCCGAACCGAGGGCTCTCTCGCATCACTCGAGCCGCGAACCTTGCACACCGCCCGTACGACCAAGGGAGCAGCAAGCGAGTGAGTGTTGTCAGACACTGGCGCTCTGCTCTCACTCCTGCGAACATTGTCGAGTTTCAGGGTGTGGGCCATGGTCCATGGGATGGGAGCAAACGAGCTGATTTGAGATTATTCTACGATAACGCCCATTCGATCTGTAACTGGAGAGGTCCAAGACTCCAAGTGGTCTGATGTAGAGCGCGCTAATTGTACAAGTGTACAAAAAAGAAAAGTTCGTTAGATTATGTGCCAGTACGCCAGAGTCGCCGTACTTTTGAGGTTGCAGAGACACATGCAAACCACCGTTGTCTAGAACATCGTTCTGGTGCCGTTCGTGCGCGGTCGGGACCTTTCGCGGTTCCCCCTCTGTCGGTGGGATAAAGTACAAGTGTCCCATTTTCGTTTTTTAGGAAAGTACAACAGTTTGGATACACCATCCACATGTCCTCATGACCAAGCAGGAGACACAGTATTATACAGGATATAACAATGTGCAGCATCCAATGCGGCAACACAGCCCGACTCTGATATCTTTCCCTCTGCCTTAATTAAAACTGCGTAAGCAGAGGAAAAACTCCATGTGAACAACACCTCCATTGCCTATCCTTAAAGAGACACTCACGAGTATTACTGGGGTTCCGGAGTTCATTAAACCGTAAAGTGTTGCCCAATCGCATGTAGATTTGTCTTCCATCGATTCATACATGAACTCCTAACTCGCAAGTCGGTGAATAAAGCGCGCTCCATTACATCAAAGACTAACAATCCCCACTTGGCACAAGTGCAAAGGAAGCACAGGTCGCGTGGTGATGAAGGGTCATTATTCATCCTCGATGTACGACATGGCTGGCGCACAGCAATGCGAGCCGCAGGATGCTTTTTTCTTCATTTTTCGTTGCATGGGTAATCAAACCCAAACATGTTTTCATCAGTCTCTCTGAGCCTACATCAAATCGGCGAATTTGCGTGTGGAGGATGTTGACTACAGACGCGTTCTCGCGACTGACTCTGTTTTATTCAGTTTTGATTTGCGAGGACATGATCTCCCTGTCACTTTGAGAAGAACATGAACAAAAAAAAATATATATGTTCGAAGGTGGCGGTGGCTATTGTACACCCCATGTTCATACATGGTTTTATTAAAGCACAAGTGCGGATTCCTTTTTTTTTTTTTTTAGTCATCATACATGTCCATATCCTCACTTGCTAGTCCTCCTCCACCCGCGGCCGCTGCTGCTGCTGCTGCCTTGCGCTGCCTTGCGCTCTCCAACTCAGCCTTAGCTCTCGTCCTGCCTTCCTCTACCAAACCCTCCAATTTGCCCTCCTGGGCAAGCCCTTTCAAGAGCTCGTAAATCAGTGGCACGAAATTATGTCTCCTCAGCTTATTCTCCCTCTGTTGCTTTAACCTCTTCTCCTCTTCCTTTGTAATGTCCTGCTTCAAATTCTCTATCTCTCCCTTGAGCCAACTACCAGCCTCAGGTCCTTCCTTCTCCTGCAACGTTGTCAATTGTGCCTCGTACGACTTTTGTTTTTCTTCATAGACCTTGATCCGATCATCCACTACCGCCATCAGATTGAACCGGATCTCGCCACCAGCGTATTGAGCCATACGGGCCTGGATAATGGGCCCGACTTTGTCGAGCCATGAATCTCCTGGACAAGGGCCATGATTGCGAGGACCTTCCTGCAGACCATCCAGTTCATACAGGTTTCCGTTAACCGGGGTGTAGGCGATAAAGTGAAAGAGGTCTTCCTTTTCCTTGGAGCTGGGATCATGCATCTCGTTAACGAATGGGTCGGAGCGTGAAAACGAGTTGTGGACAGAGCGGACCAAGTCCGAGTTGGAGATGGCGTGTCCCTTCAGCTACAAATGTGATAAGCCATGAATGATTAGAATGTATCTCCTGTATGCACTCTCCAGGTACGGGTGCCTCTTGTTGCATTACCTCGGCTGGGAAATCCGATACGAAGGATTTAAAGTTGGTCAGCTCCTCTCCAAGATCGATGGTTGGCGAATTGAGAAGGATCGACAGAATAGCCTGTGTTGCACATGCATTCGTGATGACCTAGATGTTCACGTTTTCCAAAGAAGGGTTTTAGATGCTATACCCACATAACAAATACTCCATGTATCTCTTGTCGGGGTCGCCATCGGGGAAACGAAAAAAACAAATACCAAAGGGTCAAAAACGTGCTATACCTGTTGTGCAAAGAAGACATCCTGGTTTTCATATTCAATTGGTGCTGTTGATCCAAGTGCTGCAGCTGGATCGCGGCCCTCCCATTTGAACAAGAAGATCAATCCGTGAACAGGTCTATCATCCGCAAAATTAAGGCAGAAGAAAGAGATGCAAGTTCGTTTGGCGTTAATCGATAGTATCCTTTGAACCAAGCCTTCCATGACTCCTAATGGCCGTTCCTGACTATATTTTACGTGTCCTTACTTCAGATCCTCCAGAGTCTCCCTGTCGATAGAATAAATCTCCTCAACCTGC
Source organism: Dissophora ornata (assembly GCA_025201705.1). Lineage (NCBI taxonomy): Eukaryota > Fungi > Mortierellomycota > Mortierellomycetes > Mortierellales > Mortierellaceae > Dissophora > Dissophora ornata. Next base: position 26,578 of record MU616965.1, read on the forward strand.
ACACCATTGACGCCAATTCCTTTGATTAGTCCAGTGAAAACGCCTATCGAAGCAGAAAGAGACAGAGAATGGATTATTAAACAACGCCCTGTGTGCGTCGAGTTTACACTGACAAGTACAAATTCATATCTCGGATGAATTTTTTTTTTGGCTTAGCTTGGCCGTGTTGTATTTACCAGGGTCACTCTCGATGAGACACCAGTTTCCTGTATCCTCTGACATTGCTATTGATGTTGATGTTCGTTTATGTTTGTTTGAACGAATGAAGGAAAGAGATTTGCATTCGATTACGAACGCCTTTTTTTTTTTTGTAGGCGTGTGCACAATTTCGTGGTAATCGTATGACACGCACTGCCCTTAAGAGAAACGCGTCGCGTTTCAGATTTTGCAGCATGCGTTTTTCGGCGGGTCGTAACAACTTGGATTTTTCTTTTTTTTTTTAGTTATTATGCGAATGGATTCCGAGGCAAATGCTTCTATTCTATGTGTGTGTACTATATTTAATATATGGCGTTTTTATATTGTAGATCCTGAAATCTACAACAACTCGCCAAAATAGTTGCCACCACCAAGAGGGCAGTGATCATAGACGCCATCCTCAGGATTACCCCACCAGTAAGCCATCTCACCATTCCAAGACTGAATACAGAAGAAGATGATCAGACCGCAGATAGCGACTCCAGTATCCAAAGCAGCAGAGGTCAGATAGTTGTAACGAGCCCACCAATCATAACGGTAACGTCTGAGCACAAAGGCAAAGATGAAACCGAGGAAGAGACCGTTGGTGTAGAAGTAAGGCAGAGCTGGAGGCATGTTGGAGGTTGCAGCCAACAACACGGGCCAATGGACGTACTTCAACCAAAGGATGTCGGGGAATTTGCGGGAAGCATACCAGAATGGGATTGGCAAGAAGGCTCCGACGAGGAATCCCCACTGGACGGTCGCGTAAAGAGCACCGTCGAGGTTGCCAAAGACACGGGCAGGTCCAATAGCACCCCAAATGATCGAGGCAGAGTAGAATGTGTTGGTGGAACGGCAGGTGAACGGGTAACCCTTGGGGGTGCAGATGTCAGGACGAGATTTGATCAACCAGGTGGCGGTTGCCAAGTTGATGACACCACTGATTAAGGTCGAGACGATCTGGGCCATGAACATAACACGGGGAGGGATCTTCATGTAATGTCCAAGCTTCAAATCGGCAGTGAAGGTCAAGGCTTGGACGTTGACAATGTAACCGTAGGTCTTGAAGGTGACGTTGGCGATGGCGTGACCAGGCAGCATGTAACCGATAACGTACTCAGTGACAATGTTCAAACCGGGCTGTTGGTTGGTCACAGCCTGGACGATACCGACAGGGAGGACAAAGAACATGGCGATGGCCATGGCCAAGAGGACAGCCCACCAAGGCATGTAATCCCAGACGATACAGGTGAACAAGCTGAAGCCCAGAGAGAGGACAAAGAGGATAAGGTACCACCAGTCAGGAACCTCGGGGTAGACACGCATCAAGCGAGAGTGGATATCCTCGTTTTCGGCACGGGCAGACTTCCAGCGGGCAACCATCTCCTCGCCGTTGTAAAGAATAACGTGAACAACAGTGGCCATGAGACCAGCGAAACCAACACCATAGGTCAGAGCAAAGAATGAGTCCAAGCGGACTGGGCCATAAGCCAGATACTTTTGCTCATCGAGAATGTTGTTGGTCAGGATCATGCTCTTGTTGTAAGGGTCTCCGTTATTGAGGTACAAACTGGCAGAAAGGATTGGGAAGTTCTGGGAGTTCCAAAGGTTGCTGTAGTAGGCCCAGGGAACCATGACCCAGACAACAATCATGAATCCAACGAGGATGTTAACTTGGGCGAACCAAGGTGTAACCAGGGGCTGGATATAGTAGGACGCGGCGGCCCAATCGAGGGCAATGGTTCCGATTCCGAGACCGTTCGAACCGGTCAACTGCGAGAGGATGACGTTGTCAGGGTTGATCCAGCAGATCCAGGAGATGAAACCGATGGTAGGGAAGATGAATCCAGGGATCCAGTAGTAGATGAAGGAACCCAAAGTGACCAGCATGAAGTATCTCATTCTGGTCATACGTCCATTGTCCGAGGGAGAGTTGCTAGAAGCGTGCAGGGAACGGAAGAGCGAGGCCGTGACCAGGGTCGATGGCCAGATCATGTGTGCAGGGCGAATAAGGAACTTTCGCAGAGCACCAGCAACGGCGAAACCAGTGACTTGGGTGGTGAAGACCAAGAGCAAACCAGCAATGAAGGGTTTCTCGGCATTGTAATACAACTTTTGAAGGATAACAATATCGACGGCGTAGGCAGTGTTGGTGTTGACAGCGGCCATGGTTCCGATCAAGATGTGCTCCTTGACAGAGAAAGGGCCAGGGTTGAGAGAGAATTTCCAACCAAGGAAGTTCACCTCATCGGTAGGAAGGACCCTAGCCATCATGTGGCCAAGAGGAAGGGACATCAAGGCGACGACAGAGTAACCGATCGAGATCTGGGTTTGTCGGAGATAGAAGAACTGGTTGACAAAGGAGATGGCAGCAGTGAAGAGAAGACCCAGGACCCACATGCGGAAGGTGTTGCATGGCATAGAGGGGTCATCCGAGTCTATGCAAGCGATGAGACAAAGAAATGTGGGTGGATGGACGGTTAGTCAAAGAGCATACAGTTGATGATTTGTTGACGATAAACAAAGAAAAGAGTAGCATGCTCGAGCTCAACACATAAATGCGGCTCCACACGACGGTGACGAGGGAATGATATCGGTGAGCGTGTGGGGGAGGGGGGAGGACTGGGGCTGTGGTCGAGGATGCAGACTGGGGCACATGGTGAGCGAGAATTTTGATAGCGGTGG
>MU616966.1:0-25002 GCA_025201705.1 Dissophora ornata
CGGTAGGCGACGGCCTGCTTGGACAAATCGTCAAAGACGATCAAGGCGTGCTTGCCGTTGTCACGGAAGTACTCTCCGACAGCGCATCCAGAGAAGGGAGCGAGGTACTGAAGAGGGGCGGCCTCAGAGGCGGTGGCGGCAACGACAACAGAGTACTTCATGGCGTCGTTCTCCTCAAGAGTCTGCACGAACTGGGCGACGGTGGAACGCTTCTGTCCGACAGCGACGTAGATACAGTACAACTTCTTGGACTCCTCAGTGCCATCGTTCCACTTCTTCTGGTTAAGAATGGTGTCCAACGCGACGGAGGTCTTTCCGGTCTGACGATCACCAATAATCAACTCACGCTGACCACGACCGACGGGGACCATGGAGTCAATGCACTTGATTCCAGTCAACATGGGCTCACGGACGGACTCACGGGGAAGAATACCGGGGGCCTTGACCTGGGCACGGCGACGCTCAGTGGCGGCGATGGGGCCCTTGCCGTCGATGGGGTTACCGAGGGCATCGATGACACGTCCCAAAAGGGCCTCACCGACGGGGAGATCGACAATGTTACCGGTACGCTTGACGGTATCACCCTCACGAATGAGACGATCGTTACCGAAGACGACAATACCGACGTTGTCGGCTTCCAAGTTCATGGCCATACCCTATATTCGATTTGAAAGGATACGTTAGAGTCGGATTCCGTGTTTTGTTCCTTGCTGGCTGTAACAAAATCAAGGGCGGAGTCGAGTTCCATTGCGACGCCAATGGCCCTGACAAACGCGTTCGGGGTCCTGTCAATTGATTGCCGATCATTACCTTGACACCGCTGGAGAACTCAACCATCTCCTCGGCCTGGCAGTTCTTCAAACCGTAGACACGGGCAATACCGTCTCCGATGGACAAGACACGGCCAGTCTCCTGGATGTCGACGGAGGAGTTGAGGCCGCTGATGCGGTCCTCGAGGATGGAGGTGACCTCGGAGGTGGCTAACGAATCCAATTGATGGGAATGGCATATAAGTTATAGAGTTCTCTTTCTCTTGCAACATGAACATCGTCCTAGGATGCACTGGATCCCATACCGGGCTTAGCGGTGGCATAGTTGCGGAAGGCAGAGATAGCACCGACGTTGGCGCGAACCTATAAGCAAGAGATAGAGAAGATAGAACATCAGTCTTTGTCCACAAGGCGCGGTTTGGCAGGTGTGAGGAGGAGTGCGCAGAAGGTTGACAAATAATTTCGCTGATCGCTCAGATCGAGCCAGTGTTTTGAGATCCGACTGGTCCCGATCCAACCAGATCATAGAAAACACGAGTGCGCTCTCCCTTTCCTTTTCACACACACACACACACTCAGCAATGCGAGCAGCACGTTGTTGATCACAACCGTGGGGAGGATCTCTTTCTGGATCCAGCCCAATGTTGTTCCGAATGATCCGCTGTTGGAGGAACCAGCGAAATTCCACGCGCGGCTATGATCTCACTTTTTTCAGATCATTTTTTTTCTCAGGCACGAGTGGGCACTGTGAGTGCTGTTGATACAGCAGCATGGTTGTGTTGTTATAAGCAACGGGATAAGGAATACTCTGATGGGTAATGATGTTGACGTCGTGATGGATTAGGCAGAGGACCGTGAGATGATGTCGAGATCGAGGTGTGATCCGTCAGGGGTACAGTCTCCAGCGCGATGAGTCTGACATAAAAAAAGGATGGGGTGAAGGTTGCAGTGGGGGTGATCGGAGGAGGGCGACAGATCGCGCGCGAATCTTTCGTGTAGTTGCATTTGTTGGAGTAATCCGCCGAGACAGGGACGTGATTGATGGCGGCAAGGGGTGTGTCGGGTGTGAGATGAGAGTGTGTGTGTGGGTCACAAACGAGGATGGGGCGAGGCAGATTGTCGTGATGTTCGAGGAATGATCGATACATACCACGGGGGAGCTGCGGGCCAAGGCGATGGCAGCGGGGCGAGCAGCGCGGCTGAGAGATCTAAGCATGGTTATGATGCGGCGTGGGGGAGAGGGGAGAGGATGAAGGAGGAAGAGAGATGATTCTCGTCGCAAGTGCGGTTGTATACGCTGTTCGCCTCTGCTCACCGCTCCCCTCTTCCGGGACTACTCACAAACACGCATGAAAACAAGAAAGTGGCTCGTTTCCCGCCCCGCCTAAATTACGTCACCGAAATCGTGGAAGATGATGTGTTTGCGCAAGACACGAATCACAGTGAACACTTCTACGCGTTCGCTACTCCTCGCCTACGAAAACTCGACTTTTTTGCGTGTTTATTTGAGCTTCAGGGATACTGTCCCGTTATCAAATAGAATGAGCTTAGTTTAGACACTCTCTCATATCATAAAAAACGCAAACACACAGGAGAAACCAAGCACCATCGTCGTCGCAAGCACTGTAGGCAGAACAAAAGGCGCTGCATTCTCGCTCTTGCGTGCTTCAATCTCTGGCGAGACATCTCTCCTCTGAAGCTGCTGGTCCTCTTCAAAACCCTCGAACGCTACCTCCGGTGCCTCGTAAGACCGCTTTCTTGGAGCGTTTGTGATAGTAAATATTTGAGAGTTGTAGATCGGTGGCGATCCGGCGCTCGAGAATTGGACTTGGAACCCCTGAAAGAACACAGAAATGATCATGCAAGATGGCATCGAAACGCGGTGAGTTAAACATTTTGATCATGCACTATCCCATGACCGACTGGAAGAGAAAAGAGTGCGTGTGGAGCTTACCTTTCCATGGTGGACGAGGTCGGTTGGGACTTTGAATTGAAGGATCGACTGAGTGTTGTAGCACTTTGAGATTTCGGCTACAACACCATCATGTACGCAGATGCCTTCGCACTCTGCTCCAAGCACTATTAGGTCGACTTGCCAGCACTGTACCGCCTTGTCTGTGTAATCATCTTGGACCTTGATCGCGTATGTATTGCCTGGTCTCCACGTTGAATCCTCGTGGGGTTGTGAGATGATAATTGTGCTGGAGACGAGGATCAAGCATTCGAGCAGGACGCATGTTATTAGAGCCAAACGCTTGAGTGTAAGTGAAAACATTGCGTCCGGCCGAGAAGGAGAGGGTATGATGGATGTCGATTGTCAAAGGGTCAGAGAAGTGCAGTATAAGGCGAGAAATAAAGCGGGTGGATAGTCTGAAGAGGGAGTTCCAGGGGAGGGCGAACAGACTCTTGGAGCAGAGGTTGAGGAGAGAACAAGGATGCAAGGATATGCGTGTTGTGCTTGCTTATTTGTATCGCTTCCTTGGTTGGGTTGTCGACAAGAGACAGAAACAGAAAGTCAAGTTGGAATGGGAATCTAGGAATCGAGTCTAAGAGGCGAGCAATGTCAAGAGGCGAATGGCGAACAAGAAAGGAGGCGATGCGAAGGCAATGAACGAATGCAGCAACAAGCATCGACAGCGGTGGTCACGGGAGAGGATGCCGTCTGACAGGGCCAGCGTGGTCAGGTCAGTTGTCAGCGTGTCTTGCACTCCTTCACTCTCGCGCTTGAGATGTCCAAGACCCGGAGCGGCAGCTGACACAGCGGGTGCAGCTGTAGTAACACCGCTATCCTATCCTGAGGAACGGGGGATGGAATGGCACGCACATTGCGTCCGATCAGGATGTATCGCGATCGAGAGAGAGAGAGGTGTATGAACAGCAGTAATAATAGCACAGAAGCGCAGGAGAGAGACGAGACCGCTGGAGCGCCTCCTCGATTCCTTGGTTGAGTGGGACAGAGATGACAGAGAACAAAAGCCGTTGCGTGCGATAGGAAGTATCGCATGTATCCTTTGCCTCCTTGGTTTTCGGCGGCGATGTGGTGGTGCTTCCACACCACAAACACACGAACTCTACGAAACTACGGGAAAAACGCGAGAGCAAAATCCCGTCGCTCTGTTCTCGACACAAGAAAAATATATCGTCACGTCACTGCTCCTCGAGTACGAGAGAGACCGTTGCATGCGGTATCTCATTCCTCTCTCCTTTCGTTTCTATTCTTCATCACTCATTCCCACGACATCTCTTCCCTTCTGACCAAACAAACAAACAACGCAACATGGAATCCTCAAAGACCATCGTCGTCGACAACGGCACTGGGGTAAACCTCTTTCCCTTATTCATACTGAAGCCCAGCACTCGTCAGGAACTCGAAACCGTCACATCTTCGACATTCGCGCAGAGTTTGTGAATCTTCAATGGTAGAGACGCGGATGCGGATGGATTCGCGGAAAGAGCCGGGCAGATGAAAGCAATAGGAGTGTCAATAGTAGGAGTACTCGTTACTTCGTTACTTTGCGACAATATTCTGGAATCCGGACTTGGATGCAGCTTCACTGGAGGCGCAGATGGCGACACCACACGTTCTCTGGCTCTTGGCTACAGCCTGGAGTTTCCGCTCGCGCACCAGTTCACTGACGACGCCTTTCTCTGCTCCCTTCTCTGACCACCTGCTAACCACCACCGATTTTCCTGGCGGCGTATCACTAGTTCGTCAAGGTCGGATATGCCGGATCTAATTTCCCAGAGCATGTTTTCCCCTCGGTTGTCGGAAGACCCATCCTTCGTGCTGAAGAGTCGATCGGCAACGTGCGCGTCAAGGACATCATGGTCGGAGACGAGGCTGCAGAGTTGAGATCTAGTCTTCAGATGAGCTACCCAATGGAAAACGGTATCGTCAAGAACTGGACGGACATGCGACATCTCTGGGACTACACCTTCAACGAGAAACTCAAGATCGACCCACGCGAAACCAAGATCATGTTGACGGAGCCAGTCATGAACCCTAAGGCTAACAGGGAAAAGATGGTCCAGACCATGTTGGAGGAGTATGGTTTCCAGGGCGTCTATGTAGCCATTCAGGCTGTCTTGACGCTTTACGCTCAAGGTACGTGTCCGTGTTATGCTTGTTGCGACGATAATGGGGATGGAGGCTAACCGCTTTTCATTTCGGGACAACGTTACAGGTCTTACAACAGGAGTGGTCGTTGATTCAGGAGATGGTGTTACACATATCGTGCCTGTTGTCGATGGATATTCTCTTCCTCACATCACAAAGAGGTTAGACGTTGCCGGTCGCGACGTGACCCAGTACCTTATCAAGCTGCTGTTGCTCCGTGGATACGCTTTCAACAGGACTGCCGACTTTGAGACTGTCCGTCAGATCAAGGAGAAGCTGTGCTACACCAGGTACACCCCGTACCATTTGGATGTCAGTCGTAGTGGTGTCAATCGTTTCGTTTTTGAGGATATCTAACACTAGCATTCATTTTTAGTTACGACGTGGACCAGGACCTCAAGTTGGCTAACGAGACCACCGTTCTGGTCGAGAGCTACACCGTAAATACCATTGCTTAATCGATTGTACTTGGGATCCTGTTCAATAGGACGCTCCTTATTAACACTCCTACGCTATATTCTATCAGCTCCCTGATGGCCGTGTTATCAAGGTCGGCTCTGAGAGATTCGAGGCCCCAGAGTGCATGTTCCAGCCCGGTTTGATCGATGTTGAGCAGCCCGGTGTCGCTGGTAAGATGTTATTCCTTCAAGACTGCGCTTTACTTACAAATTGTGATTACATCTTGGTACTAAACACGCCACGATCTTATTACTTGCAACAGAGTTGCTCTTCCAAACCATCCAGGCTGCGCCCGTGGATACGCGATCTGACCTGTACAAGCACATTGTTCTTTCTGGAGGATCTACTATGTACCCCGGTCTTCCCAGTCGTCTGGAGAAGGAGGTCAAGCAGTTGTACCTGACTGAGGTCCTCAAGGGTGATGTCCAGCGTTTCCCCGTAAGTTTCTGTCTTTTCTTGTCATTCGATGTTGGTCATGGGTGGAGTAAATGCCTCGTGCTCTTGTCTCACTTTGTGCGATTTGTCGACTAGAACTTCAAAATCCGTATTGAGGATCCTCCCCGTCGTAAGCACATGGTCTTCTTGGGAGGTGCTGTTTTGGCCAACATTATGCAAGACAAGGAGCACTTCTGGATCACAAAGCAGGAGTGGGAGGAGCAGGGCGTTCGCGCTTTGGACAAGCTCGGAATTGTCCAGTCCAACTAGAAGTCAAGACAGGCAAAGAGAGCAGTGGCGACTAAGGCAGATATACCTGAAAAACGGAGAAATTGAAATAAACAGACAGGCAAGGCAGTTGCTGCTACGAGTTCTTAATTTATTTAAAAATACATTGATGATGAGGAAACGTTGGAGGAGTAATTTACTATCAAAAGTTCACGGCAGCACGGTCAGTATCTCATTCATTCATTCATTGATTGTTTTTCTTTGTTTTTTTTTGATCCGCAACAATAAATGTTCACAAGTATACATACCTCCATCTCGACATCCCCGTCATTGATAGGGGTTGAGACTGAGGAGTTCTCCTCAGAACCTGCGGCAGTAGCAATAGCCTTTCCAGCGTTGGGCCACTGCTCCTCAATAGCCTTTGCCACCAAACCATCATCATCTGCGACCAACGTTCCAGCTTTCCATGCGCCGTACTTGAGACCAATTGCCTTGTTGAGCTCAAACTCCCGAGCCATATCCTGCTCATTACCCTTCCAGTCCTTGTAGAGCTGTAAGTTCTGGCGACCCACCAGTCGCATCGACTTGACGCGGAGGTCGTTTCCGCTCTAATTTTATTGAGAAACGACAAACAGGAAAACAATTATCAATTGACCGCGCGATTAGCATCAAACTGAAAAGGGAGAGGGGCCATAGATACTGCTCACGATATTCTTACCCATGATGGCAAGTACTCTTCCGAGATCTCTCTAAAGTGTCCAATGCCGAATCTCTCGATACCCTTGATCAACAGCTCGCGCTCCTTGTCTGTCCATTTCCTAACAACCTCCGCTTTGGCGCCCTTGGGTGGTCGGAAGTAACTATGATAGGAAAAACGATGACGGGCAAGCAATTGAACAAAGTGTATGTTGTGTTGTTGGTCAGGCATATTTTCCTTGGCCTTTGCAAAAGCAGCGGCTTTTCTCTGGGCATGTGGCAAGACAGTTGGCAGGAATGTCCCTCCTCCCCCCTCCCTTACTCTTGGTTCAGGGTACCATCGGGATGAATCATATTTTTGGTGATGGGGAATTCGTCTCGCATGCAGAACTTGAGTCTGAGCTCGTTGATTCGCTGTTGTCGCGCATCAAAGACCCGTTCAGGCTTGGGCGAGGGCGCATCCTCCTGGGTCTCCTCCTGCTTCAACAATTCAACGTCTGGGTTGGATGACGGTTCCATGGGTGAATCGCTGGTCATACAAGAAGTAATGAATAGTAGTGCGCTTGGTGTTGAGAAATAGAGAGGACACAAATGGAGAGACGAGGAAGATGCTACTCTTGGATGAGGGTGATTAGGGAGTGGCAAGGTGGATCAAGAGACAGAAAAATGACTCGACAGAATGGCAATGCAATCGAGACGTGTTGTTTGTTGTGGATGGACGCGTTTGTTCCTGTCGTTTTTTTTTTTTTTTTTAATTAAAGGACTACTTATTCAGCATCGCGTCCGATGTGTCTAATCAAATGGGATCGGCCGCTACTGCCTCCTCGTCGTTTCCTTCGTCAGCACAGCCGCACTTGTAAACATCTGCTAGAGTGCTACAGTCAAACTCGGGTTTGCCCAGTCTCGCATTGACGATATTGTGTACTGCACATGCCCAATTCGATAGTGCAGCACGCGATGATGTCTGAGGAGGATGATCCTTCAACATTGCCTGAAAGTGTTCCGCGCTGGAGCGATGGTTTTTTTTATGCATACCACGTTTCCGTAAAAGGTAGAGGAAGATAATAAACGCGAACACGGCGACAGGTACAAGAAGATCGGGATGGTGTTGGGGAGTCGAGAGTTAGTAAACTGGACCAATTGGGGGCTGTGTGCAAAGGGAAAGACAAAAGATTAAAAGCGAATGGGAACTTTTAAGCAATTACCATTCGCCACATGGGTATAGCCGTGAGAGCAAATAGATCCATTGTTTAACCGCCGCACGCTCGTCCTGTGTTGGCTTGACAGGGTATCTTGAAGCCATCGTGTGAACCAACTTCCATGTAGCCCGCCCCAATTCGGCTCTTATGCATGGATGAAAACAGGACGTTAAGAAGAAAGGCAAAAGCAGTTCCGATTGCAGTTGCGATTGTATCGTCCTTCAATTGATGCTTGGGAGAGTTGAGGGGAAAGGATCCGTCAGGGCCACTCACTTACTTCGCGGTGGCATTTCCTAGTTGAGGCATGATCGTTCCACCAACGTCCAGGGACGGATCGACAAATATGGGGTCTTTTTGATGGTCTAATGCACTCTTCTCACCAGGTCCCGTTCTGCTCTCTCTTGTGGAAATCGAGCTCTTTGGACTCATGTAGAACAGCGAGGGTATTGTGATGAGGGCAATGAAGCAGAGGGCGAGGACCGCAATCGGTGTCCGAATGCGGAGCGGTCTAGTCATGGCGATCGTTCTGTTCGAAGAGCACGGGGGGGTTGATGAAGACGGTTTGTGGTGGGGACTTCTTGGCGTAGGGCGGATGGATGAGTTGAATGAAGGATGGAGGGAAACGGCTGATCGTGTGGAAAGCGGCGAGCTGGTACTGCACGGCGCTATTTCTATGCTGCCCTGTCTGTCTGTCCTTTTGGGCAGCAAGCAACTGCGGTGACTGTTCAGAATCTCACCTCTTCCTTCCAACGCGCAGGCGCGCGCCTCTCGCTTTTCCTTTTGCACACACATCTCTGCTCACCCTCGGCATCATCCTCCATCTCATTTGAACAGCACACTGCGAGATGAGGTCCACAGAGTCCCTGTTCAACGACTCGCAATGGGAGATTCGCATCCCCAACGCACACATCGAATCACTTCAGGAGGACTTCAAGTCCGTCATCCACGCAAAGCCGCGAACCCATGTCTTCTATGGCACGTTCCTTTTCCCCATTGCAAAGGACGATTTTCATCACTTCTTCCTCCCTACTCTCAGTTTAAAAAAAAAAAACAATCGCTGTCCAGGCGCTGACCTTCCCTTTCTTTCAACAAAAATAGACGAGACCGTACCGTTCTTTCTGCAGATCTCCCTTCCAGATGACCTCTCGACCTTGCACGAGGACACTTCACATCAGGTCCACGAGTTTTTCAAGTCACTGGAGATTCAAGTCGAAGCCGCCTTTGTAGACGCGCTTTCTCTGGCACAGTCAGGTCAAAATGTCATGCACAAGAGCCCCAACGGTTCCCGACCTTCGAGTGCTCAACTCACGGACAAGAGGGTATCCGGAGGCTCTCCTGGACCATTTGGCGCACGGACAGGTTATAACGATCCAGGACGGGTGGAATCAACGCTTCTATTCTCTTACACCTATAACCCAGTGGAGCCAGGCAAGGAGGTCGAGATCCGACCGATCAACGGAGTTTGGTCAGCCATCTTCCCTTTCTCAGTGCCAGTTTGTAAGTGATGGACAAAGCGACAGAAGCACGATAGAAGGGCGTACATGGCATGCAGCGGATTCGAGATACTAAGGTTTCGTTGATTGATACCATCCAATAGCTTTTATCAGGACCAAGAGTACCAATACCATGTTGATGTTGAGCACACATGTGCTGCTCCGGCCTGGAGATCAGGTGGTGCCTGTTGCGGCGCCCGTGGACGATCAGTATAACCTAGACTGCTTCACCATGGTCAATCTTTTGGAGGGCTTGTCCGATGGTATGTTCAACGCAACCTGCGACATATACCTATAGAAATCCGACCATCCGTTTTACAACTTTTCGCAACGGCTTGTGTTTGTGTTGACGATGAAAATTGCCCCCGTTAGATCCATACTTTGCATCGTCAGCTGTGCCTCAACACCATTACCGGCCAGACACACCTCGCGCCAGGATTCAAGTCCCACCAGTGACGCCATTACTGAGACGCAGTGTGAGACGGACGATTGCAGTGCGTTCTGCTCTGAATGTCAGGATGAGGACGACACGTGTGTCGCCGACGGAGAATCCTCTGATGATGTCGATTGAAGTTGAGAACAACTCGGAACACGGTGCAAAATTCAAAACCAACCAGTTGGACATCGAAGTCACACATGCTGTAGTAACTCCTCTCGACTCTGCAGAACTTACGAAGGTGAGCGACCGACTGATATGGTTTAACAAAAAGTCCGATTGTAAGCTATCGCGCATTTTAGTTGCCCTACTTTCAATTGACCTTTGTATTTTTTTTTTTTTTTTTTTTTTTAAAAAAAAAAATCGCCTATGCTCGTAGCTTCCAATGGTCCTGCATTCGTCAGACCATGTCACCTTCTTATTCTCAATCTCGCTGCTGGATAATCCAGACTGGGTTCAAGACAGTCCTGCACTTGGTGCAGGACCCTTTGGACCTCACAATCGACACTCAAGCGAGAATCTCGCTCAGTCAGCATCCTCTCGGGATGCCCAACGTCAGGTCACTATTGTTCTTCAGGGTACCCCAGAAGTTGACGGCGTTCAAGGACAGACGATTCACTCTCGCTGGAATTGTTTCTTGGATGTGTCGGATTTGACAAAACGAGATAACGTACCAGCACCTGCAGGGTTATCATCGGGAACACCGCTTGGTATCTCCTCCTCCGGCGGCGGTCCATTGCAGAAACAACTCTATGCACCCCAGCCATCACACCCTTCTAGTTTACTGCCCGCACAGCATAGTTCCTCGGGAACACCAGTCAATGGACAGAACCATCTGCAATTCCAGCTTCATCACAAGAACCAGTCCTTACCGTCGAGTCCACAACTCCATCAGGGTCTACAGAGGAATACTTCTCTTGCTCATCGTATTTCGAGTAGCAGCTCGCCTCCTGTGCTCAATAATCGTAATAGCAACTATGGAGAATCACGACCGCGGCGCTTATCGAATGTTTCGGATAGTTCGTCATCACAGCAGCAGCAGCAGCAGCGTGGAGGAAGTGGAGTGGGTAGGAAGAGTGGGTTAGGAGGTTGGGGATATGGACGGTCAAACAACGAGAGTGGACTTGCTCCTGTGCACGAAGGGATGTCACATCATTCACCAGTGGCTGGACTTGCAATCACGGGGAGCGAATCAGGAAGTTATGATGATGAGACGGTTGGCCAGAGCGGAAGGCCGGCGATCAATGGAAACGTGATGTCGCCCGGTCTGGGGTTGGACTTGGCGGCTCGTGCACTCGATGGGATCTCACAGAGTCGAGCGGAACTGGAAGCTGGCGCTGGCGTTGTTGTCTCCTTTGCAGGTAAATGTGCTTCTTTTTTATATTTTTGTGTTTATTTTATTTTTGTTTCTTCGCGTGTTATATCAATTAACCTATATTTTATTAAATCGTTGCTACTTCGTCATTAGTTACGGATCGAGTTGTGGTGGGAAAGATCTTCAACCTAGAGATATTTATTGTCAACCGATCGCGACATATCCGACGCTACACACTCGTGGTCCCTAACAGGAAGCGTGCCAAGGGCGGTGACCCAAGTCAGGGATCCAAGGTCCTGCCACCCTTGCCTAGTGGCGAGCAGGCTGTCGTCCAGAACGTGCCAATTGATCCATACATGGAAGAGCCAGAACTGTTGCGTCGACATGTCGATAACGAGACCACAGAGGCTGATATCATTTGCTTGGAGAACAACGTTCGACTGAGGTAAAAATAATAATTCTGGAGAAATTTTTTTGCCATGGTATTGCATCAGAAATGTCATTGTTGAAGTGTCTAACTTTCCTCTTTTTTTTTTTTTTTTTTTTTTTTTTTCTTGTTTCGTTGCCAAATTTAGTCCGCTATACCCGTTGACATGCCAGAACCTGAATTTGCGGTTCATTGCGATCAAAGAACAGTTGCACACGATTGATCTTGTTCAGTTGGTCGACAACGATACGGGATTTGTGACGAATTTGAGAAACTGTCTTTGCTTCATGGCTGAGGCATCCTTTGGTGCTCTATCGCAGCAGGTGCCGGAAGTACGAAAGTGAAAAAAAAAATAATATAAAAAATAAAGAAAAAACAACAACAACAACAATAAAAACACAGTTTTAATAAAATAAAATAATTGAAGAACAATGTTGCCTTCATTTTTTTTCTTTCTTGGAGGATGATGAAACTATTGCTGTCAGCAAGCTAAGCATTAATTTTTTTTGACAATCTTTCGGGACCTAATCTTCATGTTGTTATGTAAAAAGAGGCAATTACAGCGGACATCTGTGTGTTGTGTATTACTAAGAAGCATAGGCGTGAGCTCTTGGAAAAGGGCAATAGAGTATAAGTATACATCCATGTGCATGTGTTGTTATGAAAAAGAGGTAATAACGTTAGCATACATCTTTCTGTTGTTAATAGCGTACATCAATGTGTTGTTAAATAGCGTGCATCTATGTGTTGTTAAGAGGCATGGATGAACTGCATACCTCTTAGTGTTGTTGGGAAGTATGTTCGAAATGATGAAAAGGGATATTCTCACGGGGTTTATTCTTTTCACTCCAGTAGTCTCCATGCCCAAACAAATATCAGTGGCCAATTGCAATTTGGACTCTTTAGACAGATCTAGTAAATGACTAGACTAAATATTCGTCGCAGAGGATATAATGAATACAAGAGTCGTGGAGCGGATCATAATATTTATTTCGTGTGCATGTTGAGTGGCAGTTACGATTTCATCCAACATAATGCCAGATCCATAGAACGGCACACAGCACTGGAGACCCACGGCATCTGAAACCTGTGGATTGATGGCTCCCCTCAGTTTGGTTGCCACGAATGTCATGCTCCGGCATAATGTCCAGTCCGTGAAAGTTTTACGCGAGAGCCGGCTCGCCCACGGCCCCTCGCTGCTTTAACAGCCGCTGGTTCAAACCACTTAGCCCATTCACGTCTTGCATAGACATATCCACCAAATCAAGCTCGTCTGGAGGAGATCTCCATTGTAACCGTAAGCAGCATTCGTTCCCCTTGTCTATGACCTGCCACAGCCGAGCTGACCTATCGGAGCATCCGGTCACCAAATAATCGCCATGGGACGTTGCTTCCCAGACAATACTCTTCACCTCAGCATGATTTTGAACAATCACGCGACACTGACCCGATGCAACGTCCCACAGCCGCACTGTCTTGTCATCACTGGCGGAAGCGATGTGGCTTCCCGTCGGAGGATACGCGACGCTTTGGATGCGGCGGCTGTGGCCACTCAAGACGTGGCGGCAAACCCCAGTTTGAACATCCCACAGCTGCACTCTCATGTCTTCACTGCCGGACGTAATCTGATCTCCATTTGGTGAATACACGACGCTCCAAACACCACCGCTATGACCGCGCAAGGTGTGATGGCAATCTCCAGTCTCAACATCCCACAGCCGCACTGTGTTGTCATCGCCTCCAGACGCAATCTGACCGCCGTTTGGTGAATACACGACACTTCGAACCCAGTCGCTATGACCGGTCAAGGTGTGGCAGTGATCTCCGGTTTCAGTATCCCACAGACGAATTGTAGCATCCCTACTGCCAGACGCAATCTGATCTCCTTTTGGTGAATACGCAACGCTCAGAACCCAGTTACTGTGGCCCCTCAAGATGTGGCGGCAATCTCCGGTTTCAACATCCCACAGCCGTAATGTCGCATCCCTACTGCCAGACGCAATCTGATCTCCTTTTGGAGAATATGCGACGCTCTGAACCCAGTCACTGTGGTCGCTCAAGGTGTGGCGAAGGTCTCCGGTCTCGACATCCCACAGTCGCACTGTCGCATCTCTGCTGCCAGACGCAATCTGACCCCTTTTTGGTGAATATGCGACGCTCAAAACCCAGTCGCTATGGCCGCTCAAGGTGTGGCGGTAGCTTCCAGTTTCAGTGTCCCACAGCCGCACTGCCATGTCATCACTGCCGGATGCAATCTGGCCACCTTTTGGTGAAAATGCAACGCTCCTGACCCAGTCGCTATGGCCGGTAAATGTGTGGCGGCAATTCCCGGTTTCAGCATCCCACAGCCGCACTGTGGTATCTCTACTGCCAGACGCGATCTGATCGCCTTTTGGCGAATATACGACGCTGTGAACACTACCAGTATGACTGCTCAAGGCATGGAGGCAATTTCCGGTTTCGACGTCCCACAAACGCAATGTCGCGTCATCACTGCCAGATGCAATCTGACTACCGTTTGGTGAATAAGCCACGCTTTGAACACTGTCGGTATGGCCACTCAAGGTATGTCGGCAATGTCCGGTTTCGACATCCCACAGCCGAACTGTGTTGTCATCGCTGCCAGAGGCAATCTGGCCGCCTGTTGGAGAATAAACGACGCTCAGAATCCAGCTGCTATGGCCGCTCAAAATGCGGCAGCAATCTCCGGTTTCAGGATCCCACAGCCGCAATGTTGAATCTCTACTGCCGGACGCAATCTGATCTCCTTTTGGCGAATACGCGACGCTCCGAACGCTGTTTTTATGGCCATTCAAGGTGTGGCGGCAATCTCCTGTTTCAACATCCCACAGTCGCACTGTAGCGTCATCGCTGCCAGACACAATTTGGTTTCCGTGTGGTGAAAATGCGACACTAGAAACACCGCCGGTGTGGCCGGAAAAGGTATATATTATTTCCCAGTCCGAAGTCGTATAGATGTTGATGTCGCCATTACGAAGACCGACGGCGAGGTGTTTGCCATCTGGTGAATATACGCATAACTGTACCCACTTCGTTTCCTTGAGAAATGGTAGCTCGCCAAACTGCACGCCTGACATCTGTGTCATGCCTAGGTTGGCTCCGCGTAGCGATATGTTGCGAAGAATGACCTTTCTCAAATCGGCTCTTTGCAACTGAGCATATTCGAATGCGCCGTGACTGAGATCCGCTCCTGGAATCTGGATGCCTTGTAAATCAGCTCCAAGGAATTGCACCCCTGCTCTGACCAATATCGTGATTGCATTCGTTGCTGCCCTGCGCACAGTCTTGAATTCCTTCTTTTCTGTTTTCGAACGCTCAATGATGGCTAGTAGCTGTTGCTTAAAGAGAGGCTCTTGCTTCACACGCTCCACCAAGAATCGCAGAATTGATGGCTCGCCTACGAAGCTTTTCCGTCCCAAAGGCGAATCGAGTACTGGTTGTTCGATGGCAGCGACTGTTTCCTCCAAACCGTTCTGACTCTCAAAGCTGCAAGCCGAACTCACGCTCCCTCGACGTAATGTGGTTGTTGTTGTCTCCACTGTCCTTAATTCGTCGTTTTTACCCTCTTGCGGTTCAAATACTGCGCGCGCCACACAGTATTCCAAAAGTGATCGATGTAAAAAGCGATATTGGTTGCCATTGCGATTTAGAGGACAGGCCTCACGCAACAGTTTCTTCTCGCCCTCCTGTCCGAAGAAGGCTTCTTTCCATGTTCCTTGGTCTCGAAATGACGAGTAATCGACCACAGAGTTACCCGCTTGGTTCTCGTATATTGCCGTCGACAAGCCTTTCAAAAACGAAATTCCTTTCTGCGTGAAACCTTCGTCGGACAAGTTCTCAAATGCTTTCCTCTCTTGGTCGCTCACTTTCTCGACAAGTCGTATTTTACCCCTCTCCAGCCATTGTTCTACGAATTGGTCATACAGTTCAACTCGAGTGACACGAGCCGCCGAGAGGGTGTGTCCTGGACCCACCATGCGCGGCAAAACCGCCAACGACAGCGCCAACATAAACGGGTTTGTCACCAGATCTTTCAGCCCGTGAATCCGATCCAGCGCCTCCAAGTAATCAGCGACCTGCCACGGATGACCCTTCACAGACACGAATTGCTTCACGTAGTCCTGAATCTGATCCTTAGAGAATGGTGCAATGGCCGCTTCTTGAAACAGCGGCGACTCCTCTTGGTGATTACGATCTACTGGTTGGAAACGATCCCGATAATCGGTGCCAAGGTATTCACTACGGCAACTGATTATCATTTGCGCCCTCCATTCTCCCAATTGATTCAGTCGATTGGTCGTGTACAAGTTGTGCGTCTGCCGACTCTCGTCATACCCGTCGCAAATTAAGATGAACTCACGGTAACCCTTCAACTCTCGGATTTGACGCTCCGTGAATCCTTCTTTCCGTAGCTGTTTGGCGATAAGTTCGTCTTCTGGATTTGGGATTGCTGCCAAGGTGATAAAGAGTGGAATTCGACCTTCTTTGTTCTTGTAGCTGTTCCACAAGTCACACTCAAGTTGTTGGTTATATGTCGATTTACCCGCACCGGAATCGCCTAGTAGCAGAAACACTTTTCGCTCACTGTCCAAGAACTCTTTGACTTTGTCCATCAAAGGGAACAACGCATCATCGCGGGCTTTTAGACCAGCTTTGGCCTGCGGAGAAATATATACCACTTCGCCTCGTCCTTGTAATCTTCGTTCTTTCAGCTGGCGCAAACTACCCTCGACATCTAGCTTGCTTTGAGCGCGATCGATAAGGGACGAAGACATCAGTGAAGGTATGGCGAGCTTCAAAGGATGTGGACCTGGACCCGCTTCTCGACAACCTCGATAGAGCGCTTGTTTCTTTGCGTCCCCGTCCTTTTCCAACTCTACCAGTAGCATCCCAGCAACTATAGCATATAAATAAATTGGCCAGATTAATTTTTAGTTACATGCAAGTAGTTGCTGTGACAATATCAGCTATCATTAATATCGTCTTTGCACCATCTATCCCTCCCTCATACCTTGCATTGCAGTTCCAGACGGATCAGCCAGCTGCATAAGAATATCGAGGATCCATTGCTTGATATTGGCTTGCTGGCCCCACACTGCATCATTTCGATACATCTCTCCTAGTAGTGCAACTGCGCTTATCCTCGAGTCGTCGTCGCATTCTGCGTTGGCTGCGAGCTCCCCTAGCCGTTGGCATATTCCCCATTGAAAGGCTGGATCACGTCGACAAGGTGCTTCACAGACTAGCATCTTGAATGCGATGAGTTGGCCATTTTGAAGCAGGACATCTGCACAACGTAATGCTGGATACCAGACACGTTTGCGACTGAAGCTGAGGCCTTCTTTAAGACAGTCCAGAAATTGTTGCCCACTCTTGGCCAATGTGTTGACGTCTTCATACGCGACTTTAACAACTGTAAAGACCTCCGATGCTCCGGCCAATCCTTCCTGAATATGACCCAACCCTTCTACAAAGCCATTGAGATCCAGGCCTTTTACTGCGCTAACCAACCCTGAGACGCCCTTCACAACCTTTCCTGTGCGCCGCACCGTAGCCTGCCATGGCGTTTCGTTATCAGGGACATGGAGCAATGCTTGGGAGGCATAGGCGGCTTGATAGACCAAATACGGATCAGCACTGCATTCTAGCTCATGCAAATATGTAGAGAGAGGTGCATGAAGCTTTTCGCGGTCTAGGCCCTTGACTCTGCTATCAGCCATGGCATCCAAAACGTGTGACACCGTCAGTGTCAACTGGCAGATATAATCTGGTGATTGGTGGTGAGTGCTTCTTAAGCGCGCACTGATTAGTTGCAGTATCTTGACCAGGTTATCGGCGTTGAGATGGCCTGGAGAAGCATGTTGCACCAATTGCGCCAGTCCCTCAAGTAGATTGAAATTCAATAATTCCGACTGTTCAATACCATGGAACAACAGCTGGAGCAATTGTTGAAGATCGTCTTTCTCGAGAACCGGCACCAGACACACTACTTCTGCAACAACCTTCGCGTCCTTGAGTTCCTCATGAGCGAATTCTCTGAGCACGTTGATCGCCAGCGTCTTCAACCTTTCCTGTTCGTCCGGATCATGCTCAATTGCTTTTAACCAGTTGCGCTCGGCCTGATCGAATGACTCCTCGGGTGATTGTGAAGACTGTAAAAGGTCAAGACAGTAAGCGAGCTGATATGTGCTCTCGAGACGCTCCTCCACTGACGGCAGTTTGTTTATATCAAGAGGCTGATGCATGTCCTTTGCAAAAATGTGCGGAGGGATTGGTGCAATGTCGTAGTATGGGTTGTCCTGGATCAGAGGGGGAGAGGGAGGAGGAGAAGGAGACAGTGGGTCTACGACTGAAGGATCCAAGACGGGACCTATCATTGAATATGCAGCAGGATCTACAGGAAATGGTTGACCTGGTAGTTGAATACGTCCCCTGTAGCGGATCGATTTGTGTAGGATCATAGAACGGTCAGAAAAACGTGAGATGTTTTAATCATTCATTTCACAACAAACTACCAGCGCTTATTTACCTCCACTTTTCTGCCTTGGCATAAAGAGGCTGTGTCTTGTCGTGGAGCCCTAAGCTGTCCAACAGTTCGGCGAGCCCAAAATAGGTGACAGAAATCTCAATGCACAGAGTCCGATCCTCAGCCCTCGAGGAAGACAAAATATCCTTTCCCACAGATCTTCTTATGCGGGACAAGGCGGTTTTGGCGTCATCACAATTAATCAGAGCCATTTTGGGACTCGTTGCATTCCGTGCATTCTCCAAATAACCACTCGAAATCTCCAGCGCCTCTTGTGGCGAGAGAGCGCTCCTCCATGGTGAAAACGCACTGCTGAGCATTATCGATTTCCGATCGTCCGGTTTTTTGTCTCCTGTTTTCTTGGTGCCTGCCTATTTTAGAATAGATTCAGTATCAGTGTTGGTGACCTTACTATCGAACAATGGGTTTTGCAGGAGCAGCCAGCGAACATACTTACAATCGGCGGGAACGGCAGCAAGGCAATGTGGAAGCAATTATGGATGTGATGGATGCGACAGCTATACCTGCAGTAGAAGACTGGAATGTGTTCCGTTAGTCATAGAGATTCGGCATCAAGCAATAGGGATGAATAATGACCATTTTATAAATGCTCATAAACTGATATCGAGGAAGTAGTATCTCACCTCAAACACGACTACGTCTTCTTGTCGTTAAAGATTGACCGCGCAGGAATAAGGTAGTAAGGTGGTCAAGTAGAGTAGCACTCACGTTGCCTCGTCACTTCTAGCAGAGATGGCTGTTATCAGACACAAAGGATTATAATCCACCGCATATGCTTTGCCGTCCTCCTGACCAACATGCACTCGGAATAGGTTACTGTGGATTACCAATGAATAATTACTGTGAGGGGGGCGTGAGAGAAAGAGGGAGAAAAAAAAATATTTGAGAAAGAAAAAAAGCTGTCGGTGCATATTGGGTCGTGGGTGTGGCTGGGAAAAAGGGAGAGCGGGAAAGAGGATGGAAAGAAACCCGCCGCGCTCCATCGCCCTCGTGTAACTTGAAAATGGGCTCTCCCGGAAGATTGGTTTACAGCTGCCCTTTGATCGAACAGCCTCATGAACATGTATCATCCGTGGCGACCTGGTTTTTTTTTCTCTCCCCGGTACAGTGCTGCCGTGTACAGTATAACTTGTCCAAACCATACGGGACAATGCTAATTATTTTTGTCGTACACCCGAGTTACGACATATTGGAAGGTGGTGTGAGGGGAAACACATCACGGCGACCACTCCCTGAGCGGTTACACAGCAGGAACGCCAGGCCATGTTTGTTGTCGATCATTGGTTCCATCCACTAATCGTCTTAATACAACACCACAACTATCGACATATTGATATTGTCTACAAACAAAGGCAGCGGTCCACAGAGACAAAAAGAGAGAAAGAAAGAGCGAGAACGAGAGAAGTGGTACCAATCGTCACGAGAACGCGACCGAGAGCCTCACCAAATGTGTGCACATCGCGTAAATAATGATTTACTGGTCTACTGGAAGCACTAAAGAGGCATCATGCACAATTGTAGATACTATGAAATATCACATCTCCTTGGGAACCTGGCATGTTGTTCGTTTTCCATCCTGACCATTCGCAATGAAACACCCGGACAAAACAAGAACAGATGAGAAAAATGTGTATCAGTAGGGAGGTCAAACGCTGATGAAAGAAGAGTGGGAACGGAGAAAGAAGAATGTTGACAAAGAAGGGATAATCACCTTTAGCGCGATCACAAAACTCCCCCCCTCACCGATAGAAGGCTAGTTCGAGAGCCGTAAGTAATATCTACCACCGGAGCATTCATGTGCCTTTCTAATAACGACTAGGCATTAGTTAGATGCTTTTAACATCAAACAATGTAGGAAAAGCTCCTGTTTGGAGCGATTGACCAACTTCATCTCGAAACTCTAATTCAAAAAAAGAGTTTGCACCGATGCACGCGTCCGAAACAACGCGTCGTTTTAGCCGGCATGCCAGACTAGGTAGCACAAAGCTGTACAAGGAGCGTAGCCGATATTGAACCGTGACAATCACGGACGAATTCCGTATGTCGAAAGTGTGTCCATTCTGTTTCTGCCAGGTGCGGTTGGCACATGCACGGCGGATGATCGATGGCGTCATGAAGACACGCAGCATCTGCGGTGCTGTGGAGTGTCTCTATCAAGATTGCCCATCTGTCATGGCAGGATACACTATCAGGCCCAGGGATGCCAATGCAGCGAGGAACATTTCTCTAGCGGGATCATCACAATTACTCACTCCCGATCGCACGCGGCTCCCTCCTTAATATCGCCACCGCCGCCCTCAACAAAATACTATTAACACCAAACAGTCATTTCTGGGATTCCCGAAACGTTTTCTGCATCAAGGTTCGACGCCAGAAGAACTCCTTCCGGAGGTGGGCTTATAGACTAGTTGTAAGTAGTTTCTTTAGATTTGCTCCTTGCCTTCTCTCGGAAGGTCTACATACGCAACAGAATAAAAACCAGAAGCACCATAACCAGTATGGGAATATCTTCCTGCCAAAGGTCTGGACGATGAAAGAGAGAAGTATGGTTGATTGAGATGATCAAAGAGTTCGACGCCATCTTCTTTTTCGATGCATGCGGCTCATGCTTCCGGAAGTTGGCGAAGCAATTATTTAGAAAATGCATGAATCTTGATATTTGCACAGCCGTATGTTGATTTCGTAAACCATTCATGTGGTGCCTTTTGATGTGGGCATTTTCTCTTTCTGTTCTTTCATTCTCTCACACACCATTCACACCATCAATTCTCTATCGCTGTCTCTCTGTTCGTTTTTGCTTGCTTGGTAAGTAGCGCGAGACCAGCCTTTGACGTAGATACACTAATGCTGACAAAGATATTCACCCAAGAGTTTCGATCTTACAATTCAGGAACTCGAGTTATCAACATCACAAGCGCCTAAAACCCGCCTAAACACTTTACAAGCGGTTTTTCCAAGCCCACCATGAGTTGTAAGTTGTGCCTGTCCCTATAGCGTACAGGAGAAGTTCAAAAGAATATAGTTTATTCAGTATGTCGCTGCTCTACTATAGCCATAACTCATGATGAGTCCAGGTCTGTTTCCGGTCGCTCGATCCCTGGCAGTGTTTCTAAAATCTCTGACTCTCAGCGTAAGTTATACACCATGAACAATAACAATTGCCCATTATCTTGGTGTAAAATGTCTATAATAGAATGTCAATTGAAATGGCATAATGACGACAAGACCCAGAAGCTTACAATTCATATGACATGCCTCCATAAAGTGCAAAAAGGCCTAGGTTACATCGAAGACGGCGATCGCTACAGAGACCGAGGCGACTTCGACAAAGCCAAAGCGGAATATGAGAAGGCTTGCAAATTTTGCCCCAGTGCAGCTCATGATCATCTGGCGATTCTACCTTTATGCAAGGCATCCAAGGAAAACGGCGATTCTCGCCGATACATTTCAGTTGGATGGCAAGCGAAATTCCATCACGCAAAGGGAAAGGTCAAACAAGTGGTGAAAAAACCCTCTCAAATCTCAACTCCACACCAATATTTCTTTCCAAGACACTCACTGTCTACTCAGTCCCTCACTGGTTCTCAATCCGCATCCGTGTCTATATCGACTTGCATGTCCACATCCACCTTGACTACCCAATCGACAGTGGGTCCTCCTTCGGCCTTTGCATCGGAAGCTGTTGTCAGTGATGTTGGTATAGTATCGCATGTTCGCTCTATGACGGCCGCATACGTCGTTGATGACAAGGTCTACGACATCATTAAAGAATTCGGCAAAAGTCCCGTCACCTTCGACACTGTGCAGGAGCTAGTAGTCCTGGCTAACATCCCAGACCGAGACGTATTCCTGCACATCACCACAAAGATCCTCAACGTATTGAGAGATATGCCTCTGCTAGGCAGTATCGCTCTTCAAGGCTTGGCTGTCATCTTGGACTCTTTTCCTGATAAGGTTGACTTGGGTTCATTGCATGGAACCTTTGTGGAAATTCTCAAAACTCTCCAAGCTCGCCTGAGCAGCATTCGTACTGCCGAAAATATTGGCGAACTACTACCTTTGCTCATCGCCCTCAACTCACTCCTGGATGCCATGGTGCGTAGAGAAGTGTTTGGACTTGACCGCGAATCCGTCTACGACGTCCTCAAGACTCGACTGAGCAGTTTAACCTCACACTCAAATGTGATGGTATGCTTCCAAGCATTGTATGCTAAACAGGCTCTTACCGTCGTTGGCAACAACGAGTCAATCAAAATGAGCATATATCGCCGTGGAAAATTGGCATTTGTACTAGCGGGAAATATATCGAGTATAGTAACCAAGCACGATCTGGCCAAGGTCGAGCCGGCATACCAAAATATCAAAAAGATATTCGATGTTTCGATTCAGGATCGCTGGTACCAGGGACTAATCTATGTCGATTATCTGGTGGGACAACATAGATGGGAGCAATTTGAGGATTTTGTGCTCCACAGCAAGTTCCGATCAGATGTCTGCTTTCAGCTAGGCTTAATCTTGCGGCTCGAAGAGATTGCAGTAGTTCAAACGGACACTGCGATCAGTAATGGTGCTATCGAGCTTCTTGTTGCCCTGGGGACGAAACCTATTCCATTAGTGCCAGAGATGGCGCAGAGTGCCCTTCTTCGTCTCGGGATATCGGACGGATCTACAGATAGCACGAAGGACGATATGGCAATCCCACTCCTCCCAAAATCTTCTATTTCGAGCCAGGACGATCTGCGACCGGTATGGGATCCGGCTTGGCATGCTACTCCAAAAAATATTCTGCTCAAGGCCGTTCAGGATAGAGATCAGCGGAATGCGAATGTGGATAATCTGCCATCCCAATTTATGGATACCAGACAAGAGATTCAATCTAGTGGCTCTGATGTGAAAGGCGCGGTTGACCAGATAGGAGCGGATATTCAGCAACTCAAAGCCGATACTCGCGTACTCTTTGCAAGTCTCCCTTCACAGTCTAGTCTGGAAGACATTCAGTCTGCACTCAAGACCTACTATGCACCATACCTCGTCATACTTCGAGTCTCAGGAGATGAACTGGATCTGGAGACATGCTACATCAATCTAGCGATCGTGGAGGCACCTGCACAACGAGAAAAGGAAAAGCAAGATCTCAAGGAGCAGGCAGCCGTCTTTCATCGAATCCCGAGTTTCGAAGCTGTAGAAAGAGCCAATATGCAGTCGTCGATTCCCTTGGAACAAATTTTCAACAAGCGCAAGTTACGTGATGGGAATGAAAACATCCCTAAAACAATTTTGGTACAAGGACGAGCAGGGATCGGCAAGACAACACTGTGCAAGAAGCTTGTCCTTGCACATCAGACAGGACTGTGGAGAGATCGTTTCGACGCCGTACTGTGGCTCCCATTGCGTCAGCTCAAAGCATTCAAGAGCCACACTCTGGAAGGCCTATTACGCGAGAAGTTCTTTACTCAGGGCCTTGGCAAAGGGGATTCATTAGCCCACGCACTTCAAACTTGTGCTCAAAAAGGCAGGGTTCTTTTCATCTTGGACGGCCTGGATGAGATTGTAACAGATACACAGTGTGATGAAGACATTGCCTTGAGATCATTCCTAATAACCCTGCTCACACAACAACATGTCGTCATCACTTCGAGACCCTCAGGCTTGGACAGATCACTGTTGCCATCAATAGATCTGGAGCTTGAGACCGTTGGATTCAGCCAGCAGAATGTCAAAGACTTCCTAGTCAAGGTACTCAAGCCTGAAGCAGTGAGGACAGTTCAAGACTTTATTCAACAGACGCCATTGATTCGGGGGCTAGTCAATATTCCTGTGCAACTCGACGTGATCTGCTTCAGCTGGGATTCACTTCCAATGGACGGTCCCACGATAACCATGACGGTACTGTATCAACTCATGGTGCGGAAACTGTGGTGTAAAGATGCATTGCGGTTAGGGAAGACAGCCGGAGGAAGGGTTCTGACATCACAACAAATCAGCGAATTGGCACCTGAGGATACCAATGAGCTGATGGCAATTGAGTTGCAACATCTTGGGTACCTTGCGTTCAAAGGGATGAAGAACAATTACCAAATTCAATTCGATGCAAAAGCTCTACTCAGCGCGTTGGGAGATCTCAGAGAGTACCGCGCAACAGCGAAAATAGGTCTTTTGCCGCCTCAGCTCCTTGAAATGATGAAGCAGACATCATTTTTGCACACAGCAGATGCAGATGTGGATGCCAGCAAGAGCAGTTCTCAGCAAGCCTGGTATTTCCTACATCTGACATTCCAAGAATATTTCGCGGCAACATGGATAGCTCAGCATCTACAAGTTAAACAATCACGTCCCTCAACTGGGATGATGACATTGGAGCAAGCGAAAGCATTTATGCAGGAGCATAAATACAACCCTCAATATGAGATTGTGTGGTGGATGGTAGCAGGACTGCTAGATGGAGAGGCATTGGAAGACTTTTTCGATCTTTTACAAGGATCACCACGCGATTTGATTGGAGGCCGCCATCAGCAAATACTCGCATCTTGCCTCAATGAGGCGCGAGCTCGATTGGATCCAACGGTGGTGGCCAGATTAGACGCTGAGCTGATGAAATGGCTGCATTTTGAGATTCAAACCCGCGACAGCAAAGGAGGAAGCATATTGGGTTGTCAGACCTCATTTCCAGAGGTCCTTCTGGTTAAGAACCTGGGTTCAGTATATTCCTGGAAAACAATTCTTGTGCGAACTTTGGAAGCTCGTTCTACATTATCAGAACCGGCCATGCAGTTTCTCATTAGCGCACTCAAGGATGAAGACGCATATGTCAGGAAGTCAGCAGCATCAGCATTAGGCAAGCAGTCTACGTTGCCTGAAT
>MU616967.1:0-29254 GCA_025201705.1 Dissophora ornata
CACTACCAGCAAGAACGGGCAACGGACGAACCCTCCAGAGGGTCTTGCACTCGACGGTATCGGATAGGAGTGCTCCCTGAAGACTAGATCCGATGCCCGGCCCCAAAGAGTCCTCTGCGGCACGGGTGGACATATCCGGAACGCTAATGTTATCTACAAACAAAACGAGAAACGATCCGAGGATGCTGATTGGAAAGGAGACATGAGAACGCACAGTTGGACCGATAGCTCTTGACGGTCCTTTGGGGGTGACGGATCGGCGCCATCGCGAGAGATATGCTTGGAGGGAGGAGGAGGAGGAGGAGCACAAAGCAGCGGTGCAGGCAGGCCAGGCCGATCAGCATCAGCTGTCCGTGTCGAGCCGAGGACACGCCGCTGGGGATGAAGACCTCTTGGACTCGGCAACCGGTCTTTGAGGTCTGCACTGCTTCGTGCAGACAGTACAGACAGTACAGACAATGCAGACGGTGCAACAGTGCCAGACAGTGCAGCTGTGGGGCAGACACTGGTGTGTGTCGATGGACGTGTGCCGCGTATATTTTGTCTTGTTTTCCACCCACCCGCCCTGCTCTTTGCTCCTCTCCATCCTCTCTCCCCGTTTCCTGTTTGCCCATTCCCTGCTTTTTTTTTCTTTTCTTCTTCTTCTTCTCTCCTCTCTCCACTCTCCAGCATCTCCACCCTCCCCTTCCACGCCCAACGCATAATGTCACTTTCGCTCGCTGCGGCCATCCCGCGCTCAGCCGGTCGCTGGGCCTGCTCCCTGACCGCGACTCGCCAGCGTCTCTTCCATTCCTCGGCCATCTCTCGCGCTGCCGCCGCATCGCCCTCGAAACAGCTCCAGGGACACAACGACTTTTCGCAGTATGGCAAGGTAATACCGGATCCCATCCTGCCACCTGCCACCTGCATGCCTGGGACAACCAGCCATCTCATGAAGAAATGAAGCTGCTTTATTTTTATGAGCAGCTAAGCTGATCTGTCCCACGCTCCCTCCCCCTCCTCCCTTTGACTTTACTACCCCGCCCCCTACCTGTTTGGTACCTGCGCGCTAACTCCACTCTCCTCGGGATGAACTTTACCAAAAAAAAAAAAAAAAAATATAATAGACCTTTGACAAAATCTTGATCGCCAACAGAGGAGAGATCGCTTGCCGCGTCATTAGGACTGCCAAGAAGATGGGCATCAAGACTGTCGCCATTCACTCCGATGCCGATGTCAACAGCTTGCACGTTCAGCTTGCTGACGAGGCCGTCAATGTGGTATGTGAGAAACACCTGTCTTCTACGCCAGAGAAGGGAATACCCTCTTCTTTTTTTTTCTCTCTCTGCGAATGAATAAGCAAAAATATTGGAGCGCGTTAGAAAGAAGCCATGGATCTGCTCGCTAAAGTGTCACCAGCGAATAGTTGGATCACAGAGGGAATGACGCGCGACTCACCTTTTATTTCTTCAAATAGGGTCCCGCTCCAACATCGCAGAGTTACCTGAACGTCCCCAACATCATCAAGGCTATCAAGGACACTGGTGCTCAGGCAGTCCATCCAGGTATAGACAAAATGTCTGCTTGCCATCGTTCTTCACACAGATCATGCCATTTTGCATCTCTCACACGCCCTAATCAACATTTTCCTTATTGCAGGCTATGGTTTCTTGTCCGAGAACGCTACTTTTGTCAAGGCTTTGGACGAGGTCGGAGTCACCTTCATTGGACCCTCCGAGGATGCTATGGCTGCCATGGGCGACAAAATCCAGAGTAAGATCATTGCCAAAGAGTCCAAGGTGAACATCATTCCCGGATTCAATGGTGTCGTTCGTGATGTCGAGCACGCCCTTGAGATTTGTAAGTCGAGAAAATCTCTGCTGCTTTATATGTTTTATACCACTTTTTTGTTGCCAGCTCAAGCAATAACGTAAAACTAACAATCGGGCATTTTCTTTTTTGACATGTAGCCCACGAGATCGGCTACCCAGTCATGCTCAAGGCCTCTGCTGGAGGTGGAGGAAAGGGAATGCGTATCGCCTGGAACGACGAAGAGGTCAAGGAGGGTTACAAGATGGCCAAGACCGAGTCTATGGCCTCGTTCGGCGATGACCGTCTGTTGATTGAAAAGTTTATCGACAACCCTCGCCATATTGAGATTCAGATCATTTCGGACAAGCATGGTAACACTGTAAGTCGGGATGCGGATATAATCAAAGCCTTGTTACTCTGTTGCTGTCGTGAAACGACTGCAAGGCACCCAAATCTAATATGCGCCCCCCTCTGCTTATGACGTAGCTCTATTTGCCCGAGCGCGAGTGCTCGATCCAACGCCGAAACCAAAAGGTCATCGAGGAGGCTCCTTCGACCCACATTGACGAAAAAACCCGCAAGGCAATGGGAGAGCAGGCTGTGATGTTGGCCAAGCACGTCAAGTACTCGTCTGCAGGAACAGTCGAGTTTTTGGTCGACTCTGCACGCAACTTTTACTTTTTGGAGATGAACACTCGTCTTCAGGTTGAGCACCCCATCACCGAGTACATCACTGGTATGGATCTGGTCGAGCAAATGATCCGTGTCGCTGCGGGCCAAGAGCTGGTCCCCAAGCAAGAGGATATCAAGATCAATGGTTGGGCTATCGAGTCCCGTGTCTACGCCGAGGACCCTGAAAAGTACCTGCCTTCGATCGGTCGTCTCTCAAAGTACATTGAGCCCACCTCGACCAAAGGCCAGAACGAGGTCCGTTGCGACTCTGGTATCGTTGAGGGATCCGAGATCAGCATTTACTACGATCCTATGATCTGCAAGCTCTGCACCCATGGAGCCACCCGTGAGGAGGCTATCGAAAACATGAAGCGTGCTCTGGACTCATATGTCATCAAGGGTGTGACCCACAACATTCCTCTCCTGCGCGAGGTCGTCTCACATGATCGCTTTGGCTCTGGCAAGTACTCGACAAAGTTCTTGGCCGAGGAGTACCCAACCGGATTCAAGGGCCACGCACCCAACCCAAAGTCACTTGCTCAGCTTGCCTCCATGGCTGGTTTGATGCATGCCAAGCGCGAGCTCCGCAACTGGGCCTGGGGTCGCGGTCGGGAAGCTTTGTTGAAGGAGGATCTTCAAGGAAGGGCTCCTCACAGCTGGGAGCTCTTTATCGGTGTCCAGGGAGTGGATGAGAAGGTCCCCGTCAATGTTGAGAAGGTTGGCAAGGGCGCCAACGGTGAGGACGAGTTTGAGGTAAGCCAAAAAAAAAAAATTGTACAGCGTCCAGAAGGACTTTTTTCACTTTTGGGGAGAGTTCTAACCCCCACCCACCTTTTTTTTTAACCCTCGGCATTGAAATAGATCCACACCCCTGGCATGGCACCATTCAAGACCTCGGCCCACTGGCCTTTGGAGTCACCCTTGATCACCAACAAGTTTGACGACGGTGAAGAGGTCACGCTTCAGTACCTGGACACTCTTCCCGTCGGTTTCCGTGTCCAGCACTTGGGTACCAAATTCGACATTACGGTCAACAACCCAGCACAGCATGCCCTGTCAAAATATATGCCCATCAAGGAAAAGGCCTCGACCACAAACATGATTCTTTCACCCATGCCCGGATCTGTGGTCTCGGTGGACGTCAAGGTCGGTGATGTGGTGGCTGAGGGCACGGCGGTGGCGACCATTGAGGCTATGAAGATGGCCAATGTCTTGCGCTCCGTCCGTGCGGGTGTGGTCAAGAGTGTGAAGGTTCAGCCTGGTGACTCTGTTGCTGGAGATGAACTCCTGATCGAGTTTGAGGAGGAGGCCAAGGAGCCTGCCAAGGAGAAGAAATAGACGTTCGTTGTTTTTTTTATGGGACAGTTTACAAGTACATTCATATTCATAAAGGAGGGGAGAGAGAGATACAACAAAACCAAAAGTAAAAAGCGCGATTCGAAAAATGCATAGTAGGCGATTTGTGTATGGTATGTATGTTACGGTGTATTCCACAATCCTTCTCGCCAGAGAGAACTAGGCTGGCCGTTGCTGCTTCTTCAAGAGATTGCGCTTCCGTGCAACCGTCAGGAGGGGTGTCCGTTCAGTGTCCAAAGGCAATGATGGTGCAGCGACGCACTTTTCAGGACTCTTGGCCTTGCTGAAGCCGAATATGGAAGTAGCGACAACAGCAGCAGCGGCATCATTTTCATCCGTTTCCTTCAAATCATGCCGGGTATGAACGCTTTCCACAGCTCTTCCTTTGCCCTTGTCCGGCCGCATTTCCTCCGCAGCTTTGATCTTGCCCTTGTCCTTGTCCTTTCCCTTGTCTTTACTCTTCTCCTCCTTGTCCTTCACATCGCCCTTCTCGTGATTGCAGTCGCCTGCAAGTCGAGTGTCCACAGCAAGAGCATCGTCCACAGTCAGAGTGTTTTGAAAAGAAAAGAACCGACTTTGAACAATGGGTGGGTCAATCGGCTGCAAGGGTCCGCATTTCACGCTGATATGTCGCTTTGGTTCCTTGGACGACTTTTCACTCGAACTGCTTCGTTGCAGTCTAGATTTTGTGTGTGTTAAAGGCGTACCCGCCAAAAGTACACGTCCTTCTGACTCGACCCTTGCACACGAGGAATCAGGCAGGGGTGTTGTTCGTGGCGATAGCGAGGAAGGGTCATGTACAGTCTGCGATAGATGGTCTGAAATCTCCTTCTTCCCCTCGACCGGTTTGGTGTCATTTGGCAGCCTTGTCTTGACGGACTTCAGTTTTTTGCTCATCGTAGGCTTGGTTGCCACCGCGAGTGGCTCGCTCAGAGTCGCTTCAAGTTTCCGTTTCGTTTCAGAGATGGGGATTTCTGTGGAGGCAACGGTGTCACTCAAGGATGGATAGGTGGTTCCAGATGTAATACATACGTTGTTGTTGTTGTTGTTGTTTTCGATGCGTTCCAATCCTTTGGTTTCTGTTGAAATCAACGCCTTGTTTCCATCCTCGATTTCATCCATGTGAATGCTTGCGTCTTTTCCGTACGACAGAGTAGCTGTAACTACAGGTCGTTCAGTGGCTGTCACTTCCATTTCTGAGCTCGGGTTGTTGGTGATGTTGGGGTCAGCTACAGCTACCACGTTCGCTCTCTTTGATTTAAGGCTTGGTTTCTTTAGCAAAGGCTTTGTCAATGACCTTCTTTCCATAACGCTCACTTGTAAAGGAATGCTCGATGTTGAGAACGATGTGGACAACTCAGAAGCTCGAGATGATCCTGTATGGGATGACATTGATGTAGACATAAAAGTCGACGACGACGACGACGACGACGACGACGGCGTGGGCAGAAGCGGCCTTGTGGACCCTGAGGAATTTGTAGAAGTTTCCAGCTCATGTAGTCTAATCACCGTGGATTCACTGTCTAGTGGTTGGTCCTGTGAAAATGAGATGATGTATAGTAGGAGAGGGTGAGATCCTTGTTCAAACTGATGTATGCTGACTACAAACGCTGACACCGCGCAAATATTTACCTCCGATGACTGTCCAGTTGATCCAGATTCCCCATTTTCTATGGCAAACCGTTTTGTGAACTCGCGAGCCTTTTGGTTGAACAACTCTCTGTTCTCGTTGAACTCATTTGCCTATTGAAAGAAACCAAACAAAAAAAAATGCCTGTTTATTGCCTGAACGTAGTAAAGTGTCCACTCAGTTAATGCGCCTGCCCCAATGCTGCGATAAGCACTTACGACTTCCACCAGCAGCGGATCATCTGGGTTGGGGTTGGCGAGCAGAATTCTCAAGGACATTAGCATAGTCGTGATACTAATAGCAGGCCCCCAGGTACCTTTTGGTGGGCACTTTAAGATGTTGAGGCAGATACGGCCTTGGTCATCAATGTTGGGGTGGTAAACTCTGGTGAGGAACTGGCATCGCGGTGGCTCAAACGGGTATCTAGAAGAAAAGAGAAAAAAAACATGACCCAGGGTTATACCAGTGGTCAGTGTCAAGTGCATGCTCGGCGTAACAGTGGAGATTTTTTTTTACTTTCCAGAAATGAAAGGGACTCACCTTTCTGGAATGTGAATCTCAATCTTAAAGGTTCCTCCTTCATAAGGTGTTTCTGTTGGGCCGTTCAGCTCTGTTGCAAGGGAGATGTGAATCAGTGTGAGAATGGATGCATCGACCTCTTCTTTGCCTCGGTCCTCCCCCTCCCCCCCATGTCGATTAACGGGCGAACAATGGTGTAAAAGGTGTACCAGCTTGCAGATGCACAATGTTGTCGTTCAGGGGATAGCAAATGGCGCCCTGGGGAGGAGAGATCTCCAGGTCCCTGAGTTCCTTCCTCATTCGGATCAGGATCCGCTTCTCGACTGTTGCCATTGTCGCACTGTGGAAAAACTATGCTGTTGCCGGGGGGGAGATACAGGAACGAGGAACGGAGGAGACGAGATGACGAGATGGATGGGGTCGAGTGTAAGAAGAAAAAAAAAAATGGTGGCAATTCTTGTAGTGCTACCTACGCGCGAGAAATGAAAAAACGCGTGTTTGAGCAAAAAAAAAAAAAAAAATACCAGAAATTTCGTCATGAAAAGTCCGCGTATTTCCTCAAAAGCCGAGAGAGGACCCGGGGGCACGACTGACTTGTACAAGGATGAAATCTACCTTTTCCTCCGTCAAGGCAGGTCGCCGAAGAAGCCTCCGCAAAGCTCCCAGGAACACCAAAGTAGCTCTTTCGACCCTTTCCAACTCAGGGGTCGCAGAGATCGATATCGCGCCTCTGATTCGTTACATCTGTATGAAATACCTCGTATCACCGATGACACCAATGCGCTTCGGGATGTGTGCCCTCCTGGTGAGTCCTCCATGTTCGGTCCATGGCTCGACGATGTGCTGGAACGAAAGATAGACTACAACTATATAAAACTACCTGTTTAGCTCAGAGCAGAGCACAACATGATGCTGTCGTTTTCCTCACCGACCTTGCTCCTCCAGTTGATCCACATGTTGTTCGCTCAGCTGGCGTTCTTGTTACTGCTGCCATCATTCTCCCATTTCCTGCTGAGGGTAACGGCTCTTGCAGCTGATGAAGCTACTGAGGTCTAGGTCGGGAAGAATGAAGAGTCAATGGAGACAGTGGAGACAGTGGAGTAGGGAATGGAAATCCAAATGTCGTAGATTTTTTTTAAAGACGCGTTTTGGCCTTCAAACAGCCGCGCATGCCCACAACAGGTAGAGTATTCAGCAATGCAATTTACAGGCGGGAGGTGGGGGACTATTCTACATACGCATCTTCTGACCCATGGACCCCGTGTTCACCCGCATGTACTGCATAATCCAGTCCATTTTTTTGACGATTGACGCATGACATCGTGCAACACAAATTGTGCCTTGAATGTGTGTATCTGAAGAAGCCCTTGGTTCACTTCTCTTGACCGCACTTTTGACTCGACTCTTTTAAAACAGCTGCTTTTACCGCTCGCATAAAGCGATTTCACATCTTCACAAGGTATCAGCAGTTTGCAGAAATGGACTCGTAGAGGGAGAGAGATGGGCCATGATTTTGTAGTTCCATTCGAGAACCACGAACTAACCTCTTCTACCGAGAATCGACTCTGCGTGAGTCTGTCGAGAAAGGATCTTTATCCCTGTTAGAAAAAAACCAAGTGTGTAGAACTGCGATGTATACGGCAAACGAAGCTGTTTTGCCATTAGTCTTTCCTTATCTCTCTCTCTCTCTCTCAGGACAGTTTATCGATAAAGAGCCATGATATGGATGAAAGACTGGCCTGTTCAATACTCGTCTATTCAATCTAGAGAATCGTTCTGCTGAAGATCTTTGCGCCCAAAGGTTATCCATCGGCATTGGCGCGGGTGACTGCCACGCGCAGCACTGTCTGTCTAGGACCCTTGCTCTAGCGCACACTCCAGAACCTTGATGATTGAGTTTTTGAGTTTTTTTTTTATTTTTATTTCCAATGCAAGCTTTGGGCGTGAATACAGCAGGACACATTTTTTTAAAAGGTAGTGGTCATAATGAAAAACACGGCACGGATTTTGAACCGATAGAAAAAAAAAAAAAGTTTGAGATATAATGAAAAAGAAGAAAGAAAAAGGTGTCCATGAAAGATGTTACGGGGGGTGAGTGTGTGTATCATTGATTTTTTTTGTTACAAAAAGTACTGGTTTCCGCCGCCGCCGGATGTCTGGGTATGTTGAACTTCTACAGCTTGAAAGATCTTGAAGTTGGTCTCGTCCACGGTGGGGCCATCTAGTTTTAGGATCGCCGCAACATTGCCGCATCTGTAACAATAGTTGGGGGCCGACCAAACTGCAGTAGTGAAAATGTTGATTTTGATGTTAGTACTTATTCTTATTATCATTTCCTCTCTCCAAGGACTGATAGAATGATGCTTACCTGTGACAAGATTGTCATCTGGAAACATGTACTTGAATCCTTCCTGTACAAGCTGATGTGCACGCGCAATAAGATTGAGACCGTTGACATGGTTGAACTCGCTCGTTACTTTGGCGCCAAACAACCATCCTGCTCCTCGTGGACTCACTCCCCAACCATCAATGTCATCAGGGTCAGACCACATCAGATCTAGACAGATAGAGCAAAAAAAAGTCATTAGGATCACCATATAACATCTTCTAATGTCAAAAAACAAACCATTGGGTCAACATAAAGGCTAGCGCACGCACCACAGAAGGCTCCCTCGTGCGGAATCTCCTGGCATCTTTGGATGGTGCGGATTTGATCCAATGTCCTGACATCTGGCGAGAGTCCTCCGTGAACACACAACACGCGGCCATCCACAATCTATCCCAAAGTGCATATAATCAAAGCTGAATTAGAAAAACATGATTATGGCTATGATGCTATCGGCTCCTCTCCTGTGCTTCCGAAATTTATCCTTCATGCACTTACAGCAGCCAGCGTCAAGTAGTCAAACACCTGACAACAGTACTTCCAGACATTTGCGTTGCCGTACTTGGTCTGACATTCGTCTACGAGGTTAAACAGCGTTTAGTTGCTAGCTAGGACAAAAAAATGTATAGCCCACTCGACAACAAAAAGTTTCCCATCTATTGCCTCCGAGTACATCTTTTACGCACCATAAAATCCATAAACCTGGGTGATCTGTCTGCTCTCGTGGTTTCCTCGAAGGAGTGTAATCTTGTCTGGCCATCTATGATGTTGAAAAAGCATTATAGTTAGTACTACTGCTAGTAGAGGGGGTGGTGGTCCTGTGTGATATTGACTTTCTGCACATGCATCAACGTGACGAAGGAAGGGGGTCAATGCCCTGCTGCTGCTATTTACCTTGCTTTGAGCACCATCAGGAGTGTAAACGTTTCCAAACTATTGAATCCACGGTCGACAAAATCGCCCTACAGTAGTATCAAGGATGACAATGTCAGTTGTGGGACCATGTCGGTTCGTTACATGTGTAAAGCACGTCCCCCCCATCGGGTTTGGGCAACTGCAAATGTGTTTCTGGTGTAAAAAAAAAAAAAAGACATGATGTGCATCCATACCATGAAGATGTAGTTCGTTTCTGGGATCTCGCCTCCGACTCTGAACAGCTCCATCAAGTCAAAGAACTGTCCGTGGATATCTCCGCAGACAGTGACGGGCGAACGGACAGGTTGGATGTTAGATTCCTCCATCAACAGTTCCTTGACCTACGGACGGACAAAGAGATTTTATATATGCATCGGTCTGGGGGGTGAGCTGCGATGCGTCTCTGAGCATCGAATTAATGAGCGTCTCTTGCACGAGCGCGTGTCCCCCCGGTGATGGGGAGGGTCTAAAACTGTGAACAATGAGCGGAATTACCATCTCGCAGAGCTTTTTGATCTCTAGCTCTGGCAGGGGCTGGCATTGTCGAACAGTCTCGAGCCATTCGTCGGGGCCGGGCATAATGTGGGATGTGGTGGGTGGGTTTGCGGTTTTGCGCTGTTGTTGCTTTTTGTTGCTATGGCTCCGAGTTGCAAAGAGACACAGGAATGCAGAAATGAGGAGGGGGAGGCTAGAGCAGGAATGAGGAAAAAGGGGGGATGACTCGATGAGCGTAGCTGTTCCTGAGGCGCGCTTCGATCCGAGTCGAGAATGTATAAATGTAAATGGGCAAGCAACGAAGCTGCAGCTGCCGTGTGCCGCTCTGTCTGTCCATCTTCACAGGTTTTTGCCCCTGTGAGCCACGCGATAGCAGCACAATGCTACTAGCACGTCACCCAGTCGGTCAGCGACTATTGGCGGTGGGATTTATTGCTTCTCGGAGGAAATAAGTATTCACTGCACCATTCGACGTTTTCTATTCCTTTTATGCTCGCGCACTGGGCACTACAAAAAGAGCTGCAACAGACAGGACCTGCACTTTGCTTGTCCTCTCACAGACCCCCCGGGACCTTTGGGAACGACAGCCCGTTCAATGTCTCTGCGGCTGTCTTCTTTGCGCTCTTCTTCTTGACCTCGTTCTGCCGCAAGAAAAAGATATCCCTGTGCAGCACCCAGTACGTCGGTTTCTTCCGGGCTTCTTCCTGTCGTCTCTCCAGCTCTGCGGCCTGTATCCTCGCCTTTGTTGTCTCCTCGTCATTGATAAACGACGAAACAGACGTAACAGCCTTGGACGCCACAGACCCCAGTCCTGAAAATACTGCCGAGCCGAGCTTGGACGCATTCGATCTTTTGTCTTCCTCTGCTTTGGTAGTAGTCGCAGTAGCTGCCTCCTGCTTCTTCAATTCAGCCTCGGCCTTCTTCTTCTTGATAGCAGCAACTGCCGCCAGTGCCTCTGCTGTGGGGACAGGAGGGAATCCCTCGCCCTTGGCGAAACCTGGGTCCAACAGGTGTGATGGGCACACGTAGAAAAAGTCGCCACCATCCTTGGCTGTTAGCACCTTGGTTGTCATCTTTATACAGATAAAGCTTTGAAAGGGCATAAAACAACATATTATAAAACGAGTTAATAAAGCTGTCCGTTCAAGACAGGAGAAGATAAACCTGTTTACTCTTACCCCTGAAGTGGGCGTTTGTTGCCTTCCTCACCATGAGCGCTCCGCTGTAGCGGTCTTTTCGATGTAGGCATTGCGGAGTGTTGCTGACATTGTCCTTGGAGATGAGGTATACTGTGTGTTGCCGCGGGTTCGTTGTGTGGCGATTGAGCTGCGTTGATTTCTGTTGAATCGCGAGGCAACTAGAGCTACGGCGTGTTTGCGTGGAGGGTGAGGGGAGAGAGAGAGGATGGAATCGAATGAGCAGAAAACCAAGAAAAATGGTCAAGGGCATGGACTGACTGTGCTCTGTTCTGATTGGATGTCATTCCAGATAGGCCTTGCCCTCACGTCCAGCTACCGAACATGCACAGTGACCGACCTATCCATTCACACAGCTGTCAAAAGGACCCCTGCATCGGAAAGGCCCGGATACCAGAACAGCGCCCCCCTCTTATTACAAACGGTAGTCCCTCGCACGAGGCTTCATATGAACGACCGACACAGTTCCAGCCTCTCTCTCGGAGGGGAACGCGCAGAAGCAAATGGGCAGCACCGCTTGGAGCACCAGTGCCACATCTGGTGCATCATCCTATGAGCAGAGATGCTTTGTTGAGCGCTGATATCTGCTGCATTCCGCCGTTTGCACGTCAATGGCGCGGGATCACGCTGGACCACGCACGCGCCGTGAAGTAATTCAGCGCAGCGTGACAAGCACAGCCCCAATCAGCGACCATATTTCTTGGAATCTCACGCATGCCCCCCCCCGCCCGCGCTCTCCACATGAATCTCCATCAATTAATCAATCGTTCCCCCCAATCCCCGCTTCTTCTCGCCTTCCTCATTCTGCATTCCACATTGCTACCAACACGCAACGTCACTGCAATAAAACACCTGTCGTACACAATGGCCTGGAGGTGTTCTGGCGTCTCGAATTCCGACCTGGTGAATCGACTTTCTCAGTCGAGGCTCATCAAGACCGAGGAAGTGAAGCAGGCCATGCTTGCTGTCGACCGAGCTCACTACTCAAAGTTCAAGCCATATGAGGTACGCTAGCTTCCTCTTCCTCTGCTGTTGGATGTCATCCTAGAACATGAAGTAGCTGTCGCCAAGACGTTTGTTTTTCCATTCTCCTTATTTTATTATAGGATGCGCCTCAGACCATCGGATACAACGCCACCATCTCTGCCCCACATATGCACGCTGCTGCCCTCGAGAGCCTCTCGCTGTATTTGTTTCCTGGCGCCAAAGGTAGAGTGAGGATGGTCCCATTCATGGCCTTTGTGCCGCCCTCGCCTGCATTGAAGCTCTTCTCCCTTGCTGACCAAAAAAAAAAAAAAAATACATTGCGGCTCTACTAGTGTTGGACGTGGGAAGCGGCAGTGGATATTTGGCTGCCTGCATGGCCGAGATGGTTGGACCTCAGGGTCGTGTGGTTGGAGTAGACCATATTCCAGAGTTGGTAGAGTTGTCAACGTCAAACACCTTGAAGGACCATCCAGAGTATCTTCAAGATGGACGCATCGCCTATCACGCAGCAGATGGACGAGTGGGATTTCCGCAAGACGCGCCATACGACTGCATGTAAGAAAGAAAGAAAGAAAGAAAAAAAAATGATCAAGATGGCAAGGGAATCCGGTACACGTCACCTTCAGATTGGAAGGGTGCTGACAGGAATTCCGTTGCTCTATTGAATATTAGCCATGTCGGGGCTGCTGCAGATTCGATGCACGAGGAGCTGGTTGAGCAGCTCAACACCCCAGGCAGGATGTTTATCCCAGTAGGGGATGGCGATGGACAAGCGATCTATGTAGTCGACAAGGACAAGGATGGGCAAGTGACAAAGAAAAAGACGATGGATGTCTGGGTATGAAGTGAACGCCTTTTTTTCTCTTGGATTGATTTTACGTCTGCGAATGTCGCATGGGTAAGCTCCACGCACTGACGTTTTTTTTATATTTGTTTATTTTATTTTCATGGTGGGTACTTGCAGTATGTGCCGTTGACGGATGCAAGCAAGCAATACAGCCGCCGATGAGAGAGCACGGCTTTTGTCTGTCTGATACGACCAACAGCGGGCTGACGGTGGACTGTACGACTCCAGTTTTCGAATGCACAGACAAGGCGATATCGCCTAACCGCATTGGGTAACACATTCTTTTTTTTTTTTTCTCGGCATTTTTCACAAGGTTGCATTGCATTACGAAGACGCGTCGGAGTGGGTGTCGAGTTCTAGGATATGAAGTAGACACACAACCCGGCTTATTTGAAAATAATAAATAATGAGAGTTGCAGGACGAATAATTTGCGCGCCCAACTATTTTGTCACCATAGTACCTGTAGTCGCCCATGCAATAATGCAATGCGACGGCTCTCTTGGTTTTATCTGGAATGTGTCTTGATAGTTTTGCTTACTGCTTACCTGTTTTTTTTTTTATTTTATTGGGATGGTGCTCAGCAGTGTTTGTGTTACGGCCAAGGTTGGGGGATGATCAAGAGCGCAGGGGTGATGAAGGGACGAAAGAACGTGCTGCTGACCTGACCGCTATGCTTGCACAAGCACTTTTGCGATCACATTCACAACAGCAACTGTAACTGCAACAGCAACAACAACAACAACAGCAACAGCAACAGCAGCAACAGCAACAATAACAGCAACAGCAGCAACAAAGCTCAGAAAGTCGACAGTCGTAGGCGAGTGCCAGTTAGTGTATTGAGGTACTGTACTGATCGGATACAGGGGAGGATATGTTTGAGCGCTTGTTGGCACCACGTCCACCAGGTCGCAAGAGGTACAGATGTCACTGCAGCAAGTGTGTGTGTGTGTGTGTGTATGTGTGTGTGTAGATGTGAATGGGGCCGTCGCAACCATCGTTCGTCTCCTATTTCCTTTTGCTTGCTTGTCCTTTGTTCCTTTCTCCCCTTTCTTTCTTTGCTGCACTCCTCCCATTCCCTCTCCACTCTCCCTCCCCATTGCTCTGTCGTGCATCCGCATGCTCGACTCTTGTTCTCTTCTTCGACATTTACATCTCGCCCTGACCATCCTTTGTGCCCACATCCAGACACACCTGCACCTGTTCTTTATTCTTGTTTCGCACTCTTGCACTCAAACACACACCTTCACACACACACACACTCTCTCCCTCTGTTCACTGCAACACCCTATCTCCACCCCCCCCCTTTCTCTTTCCTTGCAATACTGCACTCGATACGTACCACCGCCGTCAACCCATCCACCCACACCGGACATCAACGCTGACTACTCGACACAATAGACAGCGGCAAGTCCAGCACAGCGACAACGTTGCTGTAAACCCACATTCACACGTACACACATACGAACACACACAGGCACACACACACACACACACACACACACACAAGCACCTTCGATATACGTCTCGTTCTTCTCCCTTCGCAGACACATACACATTTTAGTAGTAGGGCCAAAAGAGAGAGCAGCAGTTAGTGGGTTACGATGATAAAGTTTGCAAAACCGTGCGGGACCACGGGGCAGAATCTTGTCGGGCTCTGGCGACCGTCGTTCACGCGGGTGGACCAAAAGCTGTATCTCTTTGGTGGAGGTGGCCATGTTACGAATGATCTACATGTGCTCGACTTGGTTACCATGAACTGGGATTGTGTTTTGGTAAGCAAATGGCAAACGATGTGTTATTGATCATGTTGACATGGACGCACACATACAGAGACAGGGACAGAGAGAGACAGAGACAGGGACCAGAGACAGGATAGGGACAGGGACAGGGACAGGGACATCCGCACCAAACAACACAGAGACACACACAGTGGAGACAGCTAACATCAAGGATAGTGTGCTCTGACCCGGTCGGTTGTTTAGGGCATAGAGCATGTCTAGGGTTGGAAAAGGAGAAAGAGAAAAAAAAAAGGACAAAACAATAGCATGGGATAGGATGCCTGGGACAGGAGCAGCGAAGAGACAGGCAAGGGGTGTGTGTGTATGTGTGTGTGTGTCTGCCGCTTGGGTCTGATGTTCTCCTGAAAGCACGATGAATGTCATTAATAACTGGATCGCCTGCCACGGCTGGCAACCGCCCGTCCCTGGACCAGGATCGGGATCATGGCCATCGCATTGATTCATACGATTCATACGATTCATACAGCATAAATATATTAATCACCTCTGTACTCTCCTGGTATATTCTTGTTTTTGGTTTGTTTCTTGGCATCTCTTTCTTTAGGCAAAGGAAGGAGTTCCACCAACAAAGCGATACGGACACACCGCGGTGCTCTGGAACCAAAACATCATCGTCTTTGGTATGACTCTCTCATTGTCTCCCCCGCCTGTCTGTGCGCGTGCTCCAGGTAGCCAACAATGAGACTAACCAAACGGAGGTACACCCTCTGCCGTTCCTAGGTGGATCAAACGAGTACACCGAGTACCGCGACGATGTCGTCGTCTTCTCTCTCCAGACAAAAACCTGGTCCCGCCCCGAGATCAGAGGCGAGGTACCTGCACGATATCTCCACTCGGCCACTGTCTACAAGAACAGGATGTACGTCTACGGCGGCTTTGCAAAGAACTCGAAATGTAAGTACCCGTTCGTGCCCGATAAAAAAAACCGTTCGTGCCTCTGAGTAAACATGCTGATTGACCGGATTTCGTTGAATTGTTGACTTGATAGGCACATATGTCCTCGAGGAGATGAGGATATTGAATCTGGAGACCTGGACATGGTCGGATGCTATCACTGTACCTGCGCGGTATAACCACTCTGCCAGTCTGGTCGGGGGCAAGCTGTGGATCTATGCTGGAAAAGATGAGGCTGGCAACACTGTTTCGGATCTGCATTCGATCGACCTGTCGACGCTCAGGGTGCTGCCCCACACAGGAATCACGGGAAAGGTCGTGCTTCTAAAGTCGCAGCACTTTTCAGAAGCCGTTGGCAACCAGTTGGTCGTCTTTGGGAAATATCCGAACGAGGTGACAGGAACGAGTCTCTACGGGCTCTGGATCATGGATTTGGATCAGCTCGAGTGGCGCAAGCTGGATATTGACCGGTGTCTCGAGGACGGTGTCTGGAACTACTTTACCATTGTCACGAAACGACCTCAGCATCAACGGCATCTCGAGTCTCAAATACCAGGAGATGACCCACCCATGCACAGTATGGATTTCAGCGACCTTGACGACAGCGATTCTGTACCCAGTTTAATCTTCTTGGGCAACACGGAAAAAAATCGACCACAACCCTATGACCACTTTCGCGACGTTCTGTCCATCAATGTCGAGTACCTGGGCGTGTTTCAAATCCCGCCCTCGACCCTGCGGTCGCACATGGGGCAGATGTTGAACAATGAAGAGTTTGCCGACTTTACTATCACCCCACATGGCTCTCTGCGCAAGATCCATGTGCATCGGATGGTGCTTTCGTCACGCTGGCCACACTTCAAAAACATGCATGCATCGGGGATGATAGAGTCGACTCGTGGCTCCATGGTCCTGCCTGAACCCTACCCGGTCGTGCTCGCATTCCTCACCTTCCTGTACATGGATACGGTCGATATCGATCTGGATTGCTCCATCATCTGTGACGTGATGGTGATGGCCAACATGTATTTGCTGGACCGGCTCAAGAAGTTGTGTGCA
This sequence comes from Dissophora ornata, assembly GCA_025201705.1. NCBI lineage: Eukaryota > Fungi > Mortierellomycota > Mortierellomycetes > Mortierellales > Mortierellaceae > Dissophora > Dissophora ornata. Next base: position 16,548 of record MU616967.1, read on the forward strand.
TCGATCCTGCACCGGTATCACCTGCAAGTCGACACATGCGTGCGTATCTTTCAAGCGGCGTGTGTGTCGCAAGAAGTTGGACTGAAGAAGCTGTCGCAAGACTTTATCTTTCGCAATTGTGGTGCGGTGATGAAGACCGAGGACTGGTTCCTCATGTGGAGTCAGGGCGGGGAAGGGTCTTCGGGCGAGCAGAGGGCAGCATTGGAGGAGTTTATTGAGGGTATCCCCGATGAGGCTAGTCTGGAGGTCACGTCTGGCTCACGGCGATCGAGCGATGGGTATGGCTCTAGCTATGATGTTGCGAAATTTGAGCCGGTGCTGAGGAAGGATGCCTGAGCGAAAAGCCCAAAGGAAAATCTAGCGAGAGGACTGGACGATGATTTTTCCACCTCTTGTTACCAGACCAGCACAGGATGTTCTCCCAGTCTATCCATGCTATACCCCCTGTAATATTATTGTGATCATAAAACAAACAATAGCGGACAGCAGCTGGCTCTTGTGTTTCGCGAGGGAAAAAACAAATAAATGTTTGTGCCTGCAAGGTTTGTCTCTCTGCAATTTCCATCTTTTTTCTCTTTTGTTTCAATCCACAACTCCAACCACATGAACTCTGCACAGACTGCGGCTCAGCCCGCCGCAGACAACCCTTTGTCCTCCCCCCTCCTCTCCCATCCTACTGTCGTTTATGTCAAGGACAGACTGCGAGACCCTACGGAGACTACACAACTGCGAACCGTTCATGCCTTTGACTTTGACTCGACACTTTTCCGGTCCCCATTGCCAAACCCTGCACTCTGGGACCCATCCTTCGTCGGCCGTATGGTCTCCTGGAACACATGCGGCAGTGGCTGGTGGCACAACCCTTCCACCTTGGACCTGGGACCAGAAGCAGAGGCCTCTGCCTGGGATGGATGGTGGAATGAAGATCTTGTAGGTGGTTGTATCATGCGCCGCGACCAGAATTTGGGAATGAAACCAGAGCATCTTTGACTGACTCCATGAACGAAAACCTCCGATACAATATTACATATAGCTGTCGGATGTAGAAAAGTCAGCAAAGGATCCGACATGCCTGACTGTTCTGTTGACAGGACGTAACGGACCGGTCTACAGCGACCAGCTTGTTCGCATGGTCCAGGCCAAGGGCTTGGATTTTGATCTGATTGCGATGAAACCCATTTCCGCAGTTCGTCTAGAAACCACCCAGAAAAAGGAGGTCTATCAAAAAATCCACACCTTCAGCGTCAAGCACGACTTTTTGTACAACGTTTTGTTGGATTTCCCTTCCATTCGACATATGCATGTCTGGGACGACCGAATAGGACAGATCATCAAATTCCAAAAGGCAGGAAAGGAGTGGCTCCACAGGGAGATGCTCGATACCTTTGAGATTTCAGAGGTCAAGATATCTCTTCGATACATGGATCCCGAGCGCGAGAAGAAACTTGTGTTGGCCATGGTGGAGGCCCATAATCAACAGGCCAAAATTGAGGCCAAGGGGGGGTCATTCCTGGTATATGGCGTCGGACCCATGCCTTACACAAGACCAGAGCTGAAGGATTGTGGAATATGGAGTCCCTACGAGACCTATGTCCCTCAAAAACGTGCACGGATGGAGATGGTGACCATCCCACAGTACACCGGTGTGATGTTCTCGAAAGAAGTCCAGTCGTTTCTCAATCAGTATGCTCGAGGGGATCAGAGTGGGACTGGCTTGATCAAGACGCCACCGAGTCTGAGTGGTCAAGACCTTTCATCCTGGGAAGTTCCTGATGATCTCCATGTCACACTCAGTTTAGGGTCAGCGCATCAGGAATACCTGGAGACCATTGGAGGACTCGGGGCTACGGTTCTGGTAGAGATTGAGGCCGCAGGAGAGTTGGAGGGCAAGATATGGGCGGTCAAAGTCAAGGGAGTCGATTCGCTGGAAGACTCGGATGATCAGACAATCATTGCGCCCAACGGACTGTCCTACCCGACATTCAGGTCGCTCTTTGGCACAGAGCATAATCAAGGTGGCTTGGGATCGACCACTCACTCCTCCATACGGATGGGTCGACTCGAGTTGCGAAAAACAGGCACTCTGCACATTACGATGGCGTATGACCGTCTACAGGGCGCACGAGCGTCTACAGCTACTAAAATCGCAGAGTGGATAGGAGTCAGAAACGACAAGGAAACAAATCGAGTCATTCTTGTTGGAAAGATTGGTGAGAAGCGTCTTTTAGGTATAAAGCCCCAACATCTGGGCCACCTTGCAACAGTCCCAAGAGCTGAGGTGAGCATTGCCAATATTATCAAACAACGCATGTCGGAAAGGGAGATCCCCATTTCGGGAAGACAGCTGGGCATGATGATCAAGGAGATACAGGATGAGATGGAGCGCCTGTCGATCGAGAACAAGACTGCCAACACGGAGAAGATCATGACCCTCTCTCATGCCGTTTGTGATAGAGCGCTCAACTAGAAGAATACATATATTTTTGTCTATTATCTATCACTCCAGACATTCCTCGGCAGTCATTCCGCTGCTATCTTTGATGGTCTGATCTACGCTGGGCAGGTTCTTCAAGTAAGAAGTAACCTCTGGCCAGCCTGAGAGGCAGGCACAGTGCAACGGCGTTGATCCGTCGACATCCTGTGCATTAACGTCGGCATTATAGCTCTCTACAAGGACTTTGACTTTATCCAAGGATCCACGATCACACGCCCAATGAAGCATTGTAAAACCCTGTAGATACATTTCCACAAACAAGACATGTGTAAGTGAGCGAACAAGATGACGATCCTAACACTGTGCAGGAACAAGACAGGGAGCGAATGAGGTTTACCATATCATCTTTGAGGGATACAAGGTCTGGATTGGCTGCCAAAGCTGCCTGTAACGACTCTACGGAACCCGACTTTGCTGACTCGAGTGGATCCTCTCCAGTGTCCTCACTTCAAAAACAAAAACAAGACGCGGAATTAATTACGAGAAGGTCTGAGAATGCCTGATCGCACGTTGACACGCCACGTTGCAAAAAATCAGTCTGGTGTCAGCACTCACTCTGTCTGAAAGGCCATGGTGCTGATACCAGAGGCTGTCATTACTGCGCCTTCGATTTGTCCTGGAATAGGGACATATGGTCGCGCTAGCAACTCTTCTGCAGAAACCTCATCCTTGTCAACACCCAAATACGCCTCCAGCTCGTCCAGATCCTGATCGCCAGAGATCGTCGTTGTTGTTGCGGCAGAGAGATGATCATTAACGACTGCTAACGCTGTAGGATCAAATTCCCAGCCCCATTGACCTTCCTCGACCCTTTGAACATACGATATCATTGCCTTTGTCGATAACGTGAGCTGAGCAGAGTCCATATCCCCATTGCAATCCCGAGCAGACTCTGCAGCATCCAGTTCCTTGACATATCGGTTTCCTGTTTCCGTCCAGGACTTCCACTTGGCAGACTTTTCAAACTCGAGCAAGGAGGGTCGAAGTTGGTTGCAGAGACCCTCGGTTGCGAGCTTGTAGTCGGCATAGAGCTGTTTTTTGTGTTGGTGTATAAGGGTGTAAGGGATTGTTTTTTTGTTTAGAGAAATAAGCTCGGAGAGAAATGACATTGTTTTCATGTTGAAGCATTTCCACCAGGATGATGCTCAATGAGAGAGGGAAAAGACGTACAGCAAGCTTTGTTGATGATGACAGCTTTAGGGTTTTGGTGGAGGCCATGAAGGCCGATGCGCTGTTGAATCTTTCTTGAAGCATTGGGTTGAAGAAATGAATAGAGATGGGGAGAGAGAAGTGATGAAGGGGGGCAAGAAAGAATTTAAAACACTCTATACCATGGGCAGGCGAAATTTATTACGTTGCGTGTAGGGCACACGCGAAAAAAAGCTACCCTGCCACCAAAAAAAAAAACCACCTCCCGGCCTGTACATTACAATGACATGTTCATGTTCATTGGGCTTTCATGATGCGAAAAAAGATCATTTTATTGACGTGTACATGTACTTTATGCTTGGAGGGATTCAGGGATGGAGAAAACGAGGGCGGTTTCTGTGCACGGGGAACGTGGCAGCCACGCGTTGCACAATCGACGGGTACATGACTTGACTAGTCAGACTTGACTAGAGCCATAATTGGCTGTCACAATGGGTTCGAGAAACAAGTGCAGGCATAGCCCCACACGACGAGACGTGTGGGATCAGCAGCGGATGTGCGATGCGACATGTGTTGCCTGTGGGCGGATGTTCTGTTCTGATCGATGGTGCATGTGGGCAGTGTGGCAGTGCGGCAGTGCCTCGGATGCGACGCGGGATGTGCAGGCTTGGGACGCACTCGCTTTTCGGACGGGACACAATCATGCGCGCGCGCGCACACTCTCCGAGAAATCGGGCTGGGTCGCCCGCAAAGGGAAAAATGACCGGCACAGCGGAATCGCGCAGATGGAATTTTCTCCTTTCGTACACTCTATTCGCTGCACTCTGCTGACGCAATCCATCCCTAGACTGGCATCGTGCTTGCGCCAGCCCACATGTCGCCCTTCTTGTGTCCCCACTTCCCCCCGGAGGAGTGCTCAAGGGATTGTCCCGCGCTAGCATGTTTTGTATGGCGTATTGTTGATGCCGCCATTGCTTTGCTGCGATTGCTGCTGGTGTTGTTGCTGTGGTTGTGGTTGTTGTTGTTGTCGATCACCATGGTCAATTACAAAATGGTGTTCATTCTATTCTGCTCTCTGGCCCTGGTCTTGATTCTTTGGTCTTGCTCTTGGGCTGCTCTCTTGCAACTCTATCCCCCCCTTGTAGCCCCTATTTTTTTTCTTGTCATTGTGCAGACTATTCGTCGCGTCCCATTAGCTCCCGTTGATGCGATGCAGATGGAAGGCGAGGAGAGAACGAGCAACGAGGCGATGTGCTGAAGGAGGGCACGGTTGCAGCGCCAGAGACGAGTTCCTGGGTTAGACTGATAGGGGAGAGAGTGAGAGAGAGTGGGAGAGTGGGAGAGAGTGGGAGAGAGAGAGACAGAGAGAGAGAGAGACCAAAAGAGAGAGAGACTAAGAGAGGTGCGCCCTCCTGTGCATATCATGTCCTGCGGTGGTCCCTAGGCCGTGTCGCAAGTGTGGCCCACTCTCCTGGTTCCAAAAAAGAATTTCCCGATTTTAATTCTGTGTCCATGTCCATGTCCATGTCGAAGCTTTGCACAGAGAGCGAGAGAGACAGGCAAGAGGCGAGGCGCGCACGCACGCATACAAACACAACACAGGCAGGGATTCAACAGGGATGTGGATGTGGATGTGGATGTTGGCGATGTGTGCGATCCCTCTGTGTCTGTCTCTGTCTCTCTCTTACTCTTACTCTTACTATTACTCTCACTCTCTCTCTCTCTCTTCTCTCTCTTCTCTCTCTTCTCTCTCTCTCGCTCTCACCCACCGCGCCCTTGCCGCACCCAAGCAAACAACGCTCTTATTCCTCACAAACCCTCATTCATTATCAGACTCTTTGCTTCCCATCATCCATCATCCTTCATTCATCATTCCTACCCTCATCATTGCACCACAACCACCAAACAGCCCCTGCGACAACCGTCGCTCCTCATCCTGATCCCCTTCTCCTCCTCCTCGTCCTCCCTCTCTTCTCTCTCACACACACTGCTCTTTCCTATAAAAGTGGTTGTCCCTGTTCATTAAGAAAACAACATCAGCACACCCACCGCTCTTTCAGCATCCCATCCAATCCCATCACAACCCAATGCCTGCATCCGATGACCTCCCATCCTACCAGTTCACACCGGTCTGCCAGCGAGTGCAACCTGAACAACGGGCCAACATGTAAGAATCCCTTGCCCACCCTCACCCTACGCGAGAAAAAAAAGAAGAAAAAAAAACCAAACCAACCCGCACAACAACTTTCCCAGGCGCACTCCTTCCATCACCACCCCCGTTTTTAAAATATAAAAAACTAAAAAAGAAACTGAACCAGGAACAACGAAACAATTCTGACCACCGTCCCTCTCTTTCTCTTTCTCTCTCTCTAACCCCCATTGCATCCTTTATACCATCACATCAGAACTTATGAACTGATCCTCAGACAGCAACCCAAGCAATCGCGCATGTGCGGGGTGGGCGAAAAAGGCAAGTCAATCAGAAATGGATCCCAGGCGGTCTCAGGATCCAGTTCATTGCTTCCATCGAGGCTCTTATTTCTGTTTCTGTTTCTTTTTTTTTTTTTTTTTTTTTTTTTTTGCCCCCCCTCCCCCCGCCCCTTGCGCTCCCCACGTTACTGGGCCTCTCTCACTCTCTCTCTCTGGACATAAATGTACCACGATAATGTCTATGCGTGTGGCCCTTCCTTTATCTGGACATCCGGCGCTTGTTGTGGATGTACAATCGGCATTTTCTAATTTGTTCACGCCCGAGACGTAAAAGTGCTCCTTTCCCGATGTGCTGTGCACGCGTTGCGCGAGAGAGAGAGCAAGATCCCAGGTTTGGATGCTGGCTCTCGGACCCGCAAACAACGCTCTGCTCCTCGTCCTGCATTGCATGCGTCGCGGGGCGGGGACTGGTTCGCTCTCCAATTCCACTCGCACTGGCCCTGGGCTAGGGTTAGGTACAGCCCAGAAAGAGCCGATCACTTTCTGAGAGAGAGAGAGAGAGACATGGAGTCGATCCCATCTCTGGTGGTCGTCCTTTTCTTTTGTTGCACGTCAACGTTACCAACTACACGCGCGTCCTTTATGTCCTCCGCATCCTCCGCATCCTCCGCATCTTCCGCATACACTCAACACACCAGGCATCTGTTCTTGCTGCGTAGGCTCTCAGATCTTCCATCCTGATGTGATAGTATCCCACCTGTGCAACATCCCAGCTACATCAATGCAAGTATGCATGTACATACCTACACACCATGATGGGATATCGCTGTCAATTGGGATTGTTTGCGGGTGGAGTGGAAAAGTGTTTCGTGTTTTGCCTCTCCTTCCCTCTCTCTCCCTTCTGCTCTGTCTGTCCTCTCCTCACAACACACATACACACACAACACCGCTCCCCCTCTCTCCCCCCCCCCGTTGACTGCCCTCTCCCTGTCCCGATTTCTCGTCTTGGCCCTCCCTATTCTGGTCGCAATGCCTTATCCCTAATCAAACGCAATTTCATTTTACCATCCATCTCCACTATGTCCTTGCATGGATCTGTGGTTTGTGTACCTCCCACAACAACCCTATCTACTTTGGCATCTCTCCCATGTTTCCACTGATCCCCAATCCTGTATCAACACATACAGCCGATCGACGACCAATCGACCCACCGCCCATTGTCCAGCTAATCGTCAAGACACCTCCATCGAGCGGTGCCAATAAGAGGTGAGAAGAAACGAATGCACACCACATGTCTTCTTCTGTTCCGTGGCTGGCCTCTGGCACTTCCACATTCTGTTGTGCTTTCTAGATCGATCACCGCTAACCATGTTTTCAATGTTCTATCACAAATCATGACGCCTCGCTGCCCTGTCCTCTCCAACTTGAACCCTCAATGTCTCTCCGGCAGCGGGTTCACATCTTACTTGCAGAACCCTTACTACTTCATGCACGCTTCTCTGGTGGAAAAGGACTCACCCCAAGATGTGTTGCTGATCAAGGATACCCGATCCAAGGAAGACATGAACACCATCTTCAAGGACAATAGGACAAAGGCTACCACAGGCTCGTCGGTCTCTTCGCTTTACCCACTCAAGGATTTTGAGGACAGCGGTACCGAATCCGGGTTTTTTGTCTTTCCAGACCTGTCTGTTCGCATGGAAGGAACCTATCGCCTCAAGTTTAGTCTCTACGAGATGGTTGGGTAATGACTCGTTTGAATTGAAGAGAAGGGAAAGTACGTTACTACAACCATGCTGACGTCGTATCTCTCTTCCTACTTTCCGTATCAATGTAGAAGGGACGTCCATTTCTGCGCCCATGTTATATCTGACCCTCTGGTCGTCTATTCAGCCAAAAAGTTCCCTGGCATGGAAGGTAGTCTACGTCGGCGCTCATAGAGGCAGATGTTTTTTCCCCCCAAAGTTTGCCTTTACTGACGCCATTCCTTGACAACAATATCGCACAGAGTCAACACTGCTATCGCAATACTTTGCTGAACAGGGTCTCAAGATCCGGATACGAAAAGAAGTCCGGCCGAAAAAGTAACCATTTCTCTGCGATTGAGCGTATAGGCTTGCGCGCGATTAAACGGACAATTCGCCTCTGACATTGTTTTTCATGACCCTTATGTAGGAGGAGTCGCGGCGAATACTTGACAGCGCCCACATCACAGAGTCCCACAGAGTCGCAGCAGAGGGACCCAGCTGAATCACAGGACGAGGATGAACCGATAGCGGTGGCGGATGTGCCCTTGGCATCGAAACGCAGTGCATCAGGAACCAGAGGCGTCGAGACCAGGCGAGGTGAGCGCCTGATGCTTTTTTTTCGGTGCTTTTAAACGGTACTTTGTGCATATTATCCTTATCCAACTCGTCTGACCCTCCCAGCCATGATCTGCATTTTATCAATGTATACTTGCAATCCAGAAGAAGCCCCTGCAACACCACAAAGAGATTCCATCCAGGTTAACCATCCAGAGCGTCGGCCCAGTCAGGGAAATAAACCCGCATCGCGTAGAGGCCAAGTGCAAGAATATGCGGGCTATCAGATCATGCCTGTTGCGGTCGACAGACCGAGGTCAACACCTGATTCGTATCCTCAGCAACAAGGCTATTTTGAGGATACCTCCCTCGGTCCCAGGCGTTTCTCGGCCGCCAACAAGACTGTTGAGAGTGTATCTCACATGGATCTCGATGCAGGATTGAGCGTTGTGAGTGGCGAACGCCCTGAACAGTGGGCGGGAGAGTATCGAGTCCGGACACTGGATCAGGCCCCAGCAGCGCAAGAGCGGCGCATCAGCAGCCCATCTCTTTCACGGCAAGGACCGCTGGTCACATATCGTGGTCCATCAGCAATGGCTAGGGCCCCTCCAATACAACCAACATCAGGCGCCGAGATGCAGATGTCTGATCAAAGAGCATTGAATTCACCGACCTTGAAGCCAAATGCAGGACCTACTGGTGTCCAGGATATTTCCGGGTCTTATGAGGGCGGAGTACCGACAGGACCACCCTACGTGCGTCATAATGGCGGTTCATTATCAGAGTACCGGGAAGAAGCGAGGCGCGGAAGCGGTGTTGGGTCGCGTCGTGATTCCGGTTTAGAATCCCCTGTTGTTTATGACTCTCGTGGAGCAGCAGGACCTCCAAGGCACCAAAGAGACCATCCGCCTGCACCTCCTTATCCAGCAGAAGACTCTTTAAGGATAGCTCATGCTCAACCCTTTACTGCGCGGACAACGCCACCGGAAACGCCCTACGCGTATCCTTCACGGCAAGGCTACACAGGCTCAAATACCCAGAGATCGGTGGACTATGGAGCACCAACCCATTATCCAGAAGATCATCATCGTAGCTCAGTGTCGTCAAATCCTTACGATCGATCCGACTATACAACGCGACCCCAGGTCGACGCCCCATCGCAGCATACAGTGCCGTTTCATCCACCTGCGCAACTTTCGCAGCACTCATCCTATGCGTCGCGAGAACAACAGCAGCCAGCTCCGAGATCGAGGCCTACATCCCATCATGACCTATACTCGGAATATCAACAACAGGCAGTGCCCCATTCCCAGCCTCCCTCACATGCAAAATATGCAGCGCCAAATGGTACGGATCTCTCCCATATGTTTCAAGAGGTGGAGCACAGCGCCGTGGTCAAATACCCTTCTGGATTGGCGTCCGGCGACGATCCTCTGCCTGTTCACGGACGCTATGCTTCGCATGGGCATCCTTCCTATCCCAGCACCGCGCGGGAGGAGCCAGCAGCGCTTCGCAGGGAATCCTTGGTCACTTCGCCGCCCCGACCACAGGACTATCGCTCGCAGTCCATACCCCAGTTTGCATCCACGGGTTCGGGATCGGCACCGCCAAAGACATATCCACATTCGTCGGGTGAGAACATCCCCACTGGTGGCTACGACTCGTTTCATCAAGAGCGCGAGAGCGACAACGGGTCACGGTATCCAAACCATGGGTCTTCTGGATTCCCTGCGCATTCAGATAGCTCGCCCCCATCTGCAGTAGGGCCAGAATCCAACGGTCAATATAACAGGGGGGGCAACCCGACCACGGTCCCGTACTCGACGCACCATCAAGAGCCTGTATCAGGGATGGTACACGGAGAGGTACTACGACAAGCTCCTATAGAATACGGTCATGAACATCGGCCGCCGTATGGACATGGTCGCACCATGTCCTCGTTAAGCATCCATAGACCTTCTTACACACCTACCTCGGCCCCAATGCCTGCAGGACATCCATTGGGGTCAGGTATGCGTGCAAGCAACCCTTCCGTTTCTGCTGCGGGACCAACGCAAGGCAGAGGTGCAGGGCGTTACGATGGTTACGAGAGCAGTCAAGGATCTGCCCATGGGCCCCATTATACCACAGCTCACCCTGTAAACCACGGCTCTGCCCCTGATCCGTATGGCGCTTATGTAGGAGGAGGAGGGGGAGGGGGAGGGGGAGGGGGTCGTACCAGTGAGCATGTATATGAGCACTCTGCAGGGCATGTACCCCAACCGCCACCACCTCACTACCCTCACTCACAGCAGCAGCAGCCGCCACCGCAGCAGCCGCCGCCACCACCAATGCAACAGGTGCAGCATCCGCACCAGCACCAGCATCCGCAGTACCACACCCCTGTGCCACCCCCTCATCACCAGTACCAGCATTATCCTGAACCTCCACCACTGAACCATGGCCCACCCCCACCCTCACAGCACCAGCATCAGGCACATCCTCACGCACAAACGCACATTCATGCACATGTGCGTGCACAGGGACATGTTCTAGGACCAGCGCAAATCCAAGCAGCGCAACAACATGGCCATTCCCACGCGCCACTGTATCCTATGCAGCCCCAGGCGGGTGGCCCTCATGGATATGGGTATGGGCCGTCGACGGTGACACATGGCGAAGAAGCTGGTCGAAGCCGTTCTTGAGACGGGGGGGGAAAATTTGAGTGCCGCATCGATCGATCGTTGCATCTGAGGGGGGGACCCTTGTGCTGTAGCATTTTTTGCCGTCTTTGTAATTAGTAGACTACTATAAATGTGTACTGTGGACGTATGTGTGTGTGTGTGTGTGTGTGCGTGTGTGTGTGTGTGTTTGTGTGTGTGTCCGGGTGGATAGATAGCAGCCGATCGATCGCGTTGTATGGCTCTGTGGGAGCCAGGCCGAGCACCAAATGAATGAATAATAGTTGGGCCGACCCACGACCATGTCGTCTAGCGGCGGCTCTTGCTCCTCCTGCTCTCCTCGTTTCGACTCCATTCGCTTTCTTTTAATCCCCCATTGCATCCATCCTCTCTCTTTCATCACTTCCCCAATCAACCATCCTCACGAATCCACAACCATGGCCACCTCCATCCTCCGCTTCAGCAACGACGACGAAATCAGTCAGGTGAAGCGCAGCTCAGAAAAGCAATCCCACGATACATACCCACACGCAGCATACACGCATCGTTCTCGTTTCTGCTTCCTATTCTTCTTGCTCGGCTCGCGTTTGCTAACCCTCCTCATCACGCACGTAAAACATACCATGCACAGGCTATCGAGACCAGTCGCCAGACCTTCAAGTCCGGCCACACCAAGCCGCTCAAGTTCCGTCGCCACCAGCTCGAGCAGCTCTGGCGTCTTTTGGACGATAACGCTGAGCTGATCTGCGACGCCATCTACAAGGATCTGCACAAGCACAAGAACGAGACCTTTCTTGGAGAGCTGTTCCCCTCCAAGGAAGAGATTCACGATGCCCTGGAGCATCTCGACGAGTGGGCCAAGGACGAGGTCGTGAAGCCCTCGCTCATCAACAAGTTCGGTGTCACCTGCCTCAAGCGCAAGGAGCCCAAGGGTAAGCAAAGGCTTCCTATTGTTTACAATACAAGCATGATCAATCACTTTCTTTCTCCACACACGCTTGCTATGTTGTTTTGTCTGTGTTTTCATTTTGGGAAAGCCTGGCGCGAGCGGACGCTTTGGCGCGTGTGTTTTTGGTAGACAGCTCTTTTTTTTTCCCGTTTGCGCTGTTTGCATAAAGTATACAACTGCACACCCCCCGTTCACATGCGGATATATATAGAGGGAGCCGACTAGTCAGTTTCTCGGCTCTAACAACGATCAACTCATCAAACTTTAGGATCTACGCTCATTATCGCCCCCTGGAACTACCCCATCTTCCTGACCATCGGCCCATTGGTCGGCGCCATTGCTTCGGGATGCACTGCTATCATCAAGCCATCGGAGGTGGCCCCTCACTCGGCCAAGCTCATGACTGACCTGTTCCCCCGCTACCTCGACAACCGCGCCTATATTGTCATCAACGGTGGCCCCCAAGAGACCACGAAGCTGTTGGAGAGCAAGTGGGACCACATCTTCTACACCGGCAACGGCGCTGTTGCCAAGATCATTATGAGGGCCGCAGCCCAACACTTGACCTCGCTTACCCTCGAGTTGGGAGGCAAGTCGCCTGCCATCATCGACGAGAACACCAACATGGCCATTGCAGCCAAGCGCATTGCCTTTGGCAAGACCTTTAATGCAGGACAGGTAAAGTGATCATGTGGGAATAGGAGAGAGAGAGAGAGAGAGAG